>MNCI01006484.1:6313-68331 GCA_015680685.1 Gnetum montanum
AGAGGCTCTCTGACAACAATCCCAATAGCAGTTCCCACACGTTGCACGATAACAAAATTTACTAGTAAAATGCTCTTAAGGCTTTTAAACACAAGCGCTTCTATGGCAAAATTTTAATAGAAATTTCTATCGGGCAACAAGAACAATAAGAGCAATCTAAAAATCCCAAAATTACTTGCCAAGGATGATACTATCTAAACCACTAGCTAAACAATTTAAAGAAAATAAAAAATAAAATACATAACTCACAAGACCATGACAAAGAGGCTGAAATCTTTATCCTAGCAAGCCATCTTACAAGCAATATTCTTTACAAATCTTCTTTGATCCCAAGTGTGATGTGTGAGACCCAATGTGATATGATGATGATTTGAAGTGATATGATATTTCAAGTGATTATCCTCCACCTTGACCCTTGAGGCCTTTTTATAGGGTTCCAAGGTAGGTAGGGAAGTTACATATTTAAAAATATCTCACCTAACTTCTCTCCCAAGTAACTTGGCCAACCAATAGGAGATTACTTGCTAAAATATCCTAGCTAACTTTTCTCCCAAGTAAGGAGGTTACAACTTACTCATTTAATTATGGTTAGGAGGTTACTCATAAAGTTAGGAGGAATTAATATTTGTACATATTATGAATATTTCCTTTGTAAGTAATTTGTCTAAAATCCCTAATCTAATTTAATTTAATTTAAATTTTAAATTTTAAATTCTAAGTGTCACTAAGCTCTAAGATTTTATCATAAAAATATAATATAATCTCCACCTCATTGGTGGTAGCGGTAGTTGATTTTATTTTTGCATCCCCGATAATTGTAATTAAAATTTGGAATGACCCGAAATATGAGCCCGAAGGCAAAGCCACCGATCCTGCAACTGATCCAAAATATCTTTTCTGGCCAAAAATCGTTACCAGCAACTGCCTTCACAGGAGAAGACTCAGCCGCCGTGTCAGGAAACGTTGCCGTGTGTTACGTACGGATCTGTAACTGTTGTAACCTCTGCTTCTTGAAAATGCCTGCAAGTTTTGATGAAGATATGATTTGGAAATTTTAGGCTCTGCAATTTTGGTCATCGTCTTCCAATCGCAGCTGCACTTGCCCTGCTGCGCTCGCCTTCAGCCAAGGGCTTTTCTGGCTTGGTTCTGCGTAGGCTTGCGGCCAGGGTTTCATGCCTTGCTTCGCCACCGCCGTCGTCGTCGCAGCCATCGTAGTCGTGTCGTGTTGGCGCCTTTGCAAACTTAACCCTGCCGAAAGCCTTAATGATGGAAAACAGATCCACGAATTATTCCAAGGACGCCCAAAACTCCCATCAAATGCTGAATTTGCGTCGGCAACGAAAGAACCCTCATCAATTCTGCAATTATTCTTGCCTAATTTCTCCAATTCTATTGCTGAACCCACCAAATCGTTAGCGGAATCCGCGAACAGGGCTGCGTTGAGAAAAATTCTGGAAGGTAAAATGGGCATTTAGCCATCCGGAGCACATTCAGACGATGATGTTACAGGTATAATTTTGCTGTTGTGTATGCCTTCCACAGACCCATGCCCAGGAATCCCATGGTTTGCTGTATTGCTAACAACTGCGTGAGTGAGGGTTTTGGGCATTTTGCAAAATCACGAGCCTGCAAAAGAGCGTAACACTAAAACATTTGTATTTTTGGAATATTTTCTGCACCGGTAGCGGATGTTTGCTAATGTCTCTGGAATATCCCAACACCAGTTTCTTTGTCCCAAAATTACACCCATAACAATCTTGTCATCTCATTCAAACTTTGATTTACACCACAAAGTCTTAACAACCGGGCAATTAAACTTTGATATGCCAATAATAACTTATATAACTTTTGTAAGTTATTGAAAGTTTACCAAAAATAAAACCCATGAGTTTTATTTTTCAAATCAGGAGTCTTACTGTTACATAAAATGGCCAAATGTGCCAACACTATCACCATGACCTCCCGTGATTCCCTAACTATGAACATAAAGCAATGGTTTAGACAATACAGCAAAATAACACAATTTCATACATTATTTCCATTCTGTAAGATGCTATGATGGACCATCATAGCGTAAATTATCGCATCTGAACGACAAAGGAAATAGAGGGATTTTCTCTTGCACATCTGCAACGGTGATAGGACGATTCAAAGTCCACTCCTTATCTAGCCATCTGGAGTTATTACACTTGGTGAAGAACTTGACATAGCAGACAGGGTAGTGTGGGATTTCAAATTCTAGTTGTCCTAGAACACCAGCCCGTACATTGCTAATAGAAGTGAACTTCTTTATAGCCGCTTCAGCCATAGACAACATATCTATATCACCTTGGAGACCATGCTCATTGATAAAGAACCTACATAATAGAATATGGACAATTGTTTACACTTAACACAAATTCAAACAATGATTAGCGTATCATAACGTTGTGGAAACACTTACCCACCTGCATAATACACAATGCTAAGTGGATTCTGGAAGTAGGTCTGAAGATGACAAGCCACGAATAGAGTGTTATAGGCATGATAATAATCAAATCTGGGCATATCCCAGATCCAAGATAAACATTTCAACCCCTTGGTGCGCTGTACAGGGTCTTGCACATGCATGGTTTCGACTAAGCTGTTCACTAGAAACATTAAGATGCTCTGTGTTGATCCAACCAGTAGTGTCTCTAAAATGGCGGTGGCTGTCTCAGCCGGTAGATGCGACCAGATAATTATGTTGAAATTATGCAACAAAAACTCCAAAAACTCTTGTGCACCTCTTCGGAACCAAATTGCCTCCTCCCCTACATGAGCATGAGGAGGAGGAACATTGGCCACGGGGACATGTAAACAGCATAGAACGCCCACAATGTCCAAGATGATCAGGACGGGCTTTAGCGTAATCCTTTACAACAAAACACACTATAATTAAGAAAATCAATTAAGACATACTAACGACGTAGGAACAACATCAACATCAAAAAAGATCATAAAAATTCATTATGGAACAATAGAATTTCAGTTACCTTGACTCCCAAAAAATTGCAGGTTATGCTGGAAATGCATTACCAAAACCACCTAAACCCTTGAGACGGTGCAAGGTTTGTCCTTGACAACGGTAATAAAGTAATACCACATATTGTCCCAGCATAACATGCAATCATTACGGGCGAGAGAACGGAATCTTATTTACACTACATAAGGGTACAATACCTGGACCCCTCCAGTCATGCATCACGTTTGCACAGTATTGCCCAAGATTACCCAAACCCTTGCAGGGGTGCAAGGTCTGTCTATGACAACAACGATAGGGGTAGTATTACAAACTATAATAGCTTATCCTACACAACTAGGTATTAATGCCCGACATAATACACATCTTCGAAACAAGTACAATTGCGATGCAATAACAACGAAAATAACAATCATACAGGAAAGATAAAAGGTAACCTACTGGGTGAGTGGAGTAGCCTCCCGAGTTTTGACTCGGGCCTTTGAAATCCACTGCAGACTCTCTTGCACTTCATCAATCTTCATCAATTTGACATGTTTTCCTTTGGTCTTCTGCGCCATGGTGACGCTTGAACAATCTTTGCAAAATCATCTACTAACGCCTTCCTGCCGCTCTCCTTATGTTATAGCCTAATTCAAATTTGCGATCTTTACAGTTTGCTTTGAGGACGAACCATCGACTTATAAATGTAATGATTGAAGCTAACTGTTTTCATGTCCGATCAATGTAGAACTTTCCTGAAATGTAGGTATGTCAGTGCGACATGAAGCATGAAGATCGCAACATTAATCTTGTAGATATCATATTGATTATGGTCCAAAAAGACCCTAAACTAACGCATAGCTTATCGTCTCGTAATCCAGTCACATTAACTACGATCTACAAAAAAATCCAAATAAGCTGCTTTGACACGCTAGACATGCCATGTTGTACCTTTCATCATAGTTTGCATAAGTCTTACACTAACATCTAGGAAACTAGGCTTATTGCTTTTTCACAAACTGTGCATATTGTAATGTTTCAATAAGACTGTAAACTGGCAACCTTTTGACACGCATCTCTAGAAAACCTTCTATCATTTTAACAGATCGACAAAAAATAATATAAGAACTTCTGTTCTTGATGGTTTTGCAGGTCAACTCATAAAATGGACGTAGCTTTACTTGCACCCCTAGCCCTAACAGGCCCATACGGGGAAACCATTAGACAGCTCGACCACACACTGATAGGAACTAACACTTCCCTTTATGACACAAGCATAGCAACATCAAAAATATCCCTAGACTGGCCAAAACATTTGGCTCGAACCCTAGACCTGGAGGTTGGTGATGTGACTAAGGATTCCCTCATTGAGGTCTCTGTGGTTACGCATAAGGGAGAAAGAAAAACTCTGTAGGTTAATTCCCTCCTTGATCAACAAACGTAGAGCAATATATCTCAAGTGCTCCAAGATAACATTATGGTGTTCGCATGGTCGTACGAAGACATGCTAGGCTTAGAACTACAACTAATACAGCACAACATCATTTTAGACCCGCATATCAAAGCAGTTAAACAGAAATCACGAAAGATTAATCCCAAAATTGCGTTGACAGTGCGTGTTGAAATCACCAAGCTATATTAGGCTGGTTTCATTCGTGTGGTCGATTACTCAGACTAGGTATCGAACATCGTAGTTGTCTCTAAGAAAATGGGAGGAATACACATCTGTATAGACTTCCACGATCTAAACAAAGTAACAATTAAATACAGCTTCCCTTTACCGAGTATCAACCAACTTATCAATACAACAACTAGCCACACATTACTATCCTTTATGGATGGGTTTTCGGGCTATAATCAAATTCGCATCAACCCAGAACATCAAGTGACTACAACTTTCATGACCCCTTAGGGAACTTTTTGTTACACCATGATGCCTTTCGGGTAAAAAATTGCTAGAGTAACTTATCAATGAGCCATGACATACATCTTTAGTGATTACCTCTTAGAGAGATTGCACGACTATGTAGACGACATAACTATCAAATCTAAGAAGTCGGAAGATCACCCAGAAGACCTAGAGTTAATCCTTAAATGATGTCTTAGGCACGACCTATGGATCAACCTAAGAAAATGCATTTTCAGAGTCAAAATCAGATGCATGTTGGGGTTTGTGATATCAGAGACTGACATACGAGTCGACCCCGACAAGGTTAAAGCCATTGTTAACCTAGCACCACCTACAAACCTCAAAGAACTACGTGGGTTGTAGGGTAGGTTGCAATTTATCAGGTAGTTCATCTCGAAGTTAACAGACAAATTATGTCCTATGCAGCATCTGCTCAAAAAAGGAGTTAGCTTTGAATGGACCGAAGACTGCCAGTGTGCATTTGATGACTTAAAGAAAGAGTTGTTACATTTGCCAACAGTTTTTCCACCATAAAGGGATTAGCCTTTCTATGTCTATCTGGCAAGCTTAGATGTGTCTATAGTTGCGTTGTTGTGCCAAATAAGGAATGACGAGTCAGAAGTCCCTATCTATTATCTAAGTCACACTCTATTTGCGTACAAAATAAGGTACAATGAGGTAGAGCGTAACTGGTTGACATTGCTTTTTGCACTAAAAAATTGTAGACACTATCTTTTCTGTAGTCAAGTCAACATAATTTGCAAGAACAACATTCTGCGGGCCATCACAAACAGTCTATACAAAAGTAGTAGGATAGCCTGCTGGAAGGCCATCACAGTGGAATTTGACTTGCACTACGTTGGACAATTGTCCACGAAAGGCCAGGTCATAGTTGACCAGCTTGTAACATCACCTATTAACGATCAAGCCACGATAGAGCTCAAGTTTCCTGATGAATAGATACATAGTTTAAGCCCTATATCGATAGGCCTCGAAGCTTCGTGATACTTCGATGGAGCTTCGACTACTAGAGGCGGCAGTGCTGCCACTATCATTATGCTCTCCCTTAAAGATGTTCATCCACTGGCTTATTGCCTGGCATTTCCTTGTACGAACAATATGGCAGAGTATGAGGGGCTCCTCAGGGGATTGTTAATAGCTAGGGAACTCAACATTCAACACCTGGCAATCCACGACGATTTGATGCTCTTCATCAATCAAATCATAGGGGTCCACACCTACAAAGCTGTGCATCTACAGCCCTATTGTGATATGGCGAAAGATCTCCTAAGACAATTCATGAAAATTGACATCCAACACTTGCTACGTAATGAGAACACTGTAGTCGATGCACTAGCCACACTAGCTTTAAACGTGTCATCACATTTGTTTGCCACCTTGCCTGCCTTAATGATGGAATGTACTAACCCTGTCATTCAAGTGGTGTAAATCTCTTCTTTAAGCACGGGGGGAATGCCAAAATGGTACAATAGCACTAAAACCTACCTTCTGCATGGCGAACCACCATACAGGTTAACACCTGCACAAAAAGATGAAGTCCGCAAGCATGCCAGGTAATACGTCATCATTGGAGACAGTACTCTATGTAGGCGCTCTTTTGATGGCGTATTGTTAACCTGCATTAATAGTGACCAAGCATAAAATATAGTTAGTGAAGTCCATGAGGGCCTATGTGGAGAACACATAGCTCCGTGAGCCATGGCTGCTAAAATCAGACGCTTAGTGTATTTTTGGCGATACATGGAAAGAGACTACCTTACCAAGGTTAAGACATGTGACACGTGCCAGCGTTACGTAAATTTAATACACGTGTCATAAACTGAATTGCATACTACACATATACTTGGCCATTCCAACGATGGGGACTAAACATCATAGGCCCCATCACACCTAAGTCTTCAGCAGGACATAGCTTCATTATCACCACCACCGAGTACTTCACAAAGTGGGTTGAGGCTATTCCCCTATGAAAGATTACATCTCAATAGCTTTGCCATTTTATCTTGGACAATATAGTAACCAGGTTTGGGCTTCCCATGACTATTGTGACCGAAAATGGGCCACAATTTAGTAGTACCAAAACCAAATCTTTTTGCAGTAACCTTAGTATCAAACAATCTTTTTCCTCACCCTATTACCCACAAGAAAATGGTTAAGCAGAGGAAACAAACAATGTGGTCATCAATTTACTGAAAAAGATGCTCAACAGCAACAAAAAAAGATGGCATGAAAAAATCCTCTATGTGCTATGGGCCTATCGTATGACATGCAGAACAGCTACCAGTAGGATACCCTATAGCCTAGTCTATGGATCTAAAGCAGTGTTGCCCCTGGAACTACAGGTTCCCTCACTGCGGATGGTCCTCTCGATGGTTATAAATGAGACTCAACACAATGAGTCTAGGATCGAAAGATATCAAGATAGGCAGAAATAAAAGTATCACCGGAACCTACATTAGCGACCAATCAAGAAAGGAGACTTGGTTCTTAAGGTCGTTTGTGAATTAGTGAGCAAATTCTCTACAAGCTGAGAAGGTCTTTTCCTGGTCGTTAGTGCATACAGCAACAGAGCATTCAGGTTAACAGATATCAACGGCAACGAACTCTTGAATTTGGTGAATCATATGTACCTGAAGCGGTACCACATCTAGACATTGGCTCGGCTCAAATGCAAGGTAACAAACGTCCGCTACGACATAAAACTGATAATGTTGTACACATCCGCTATGACATAAAACTGGCATTTCTTGCAAGCGTCCGCCACAATGCTAAACTGGCAAAGTTTTCAACTGTCTGCCATGACGTGAAACTGGCAAGGTAAGCATCCGTCTGCTGAGAAGCTAAACAAGCACAGACTTGTCCCTGGGTCACAACACAAAATTGACACCCACAGCATGGCCTGCTGGGACCATAAACTAGCTCTTCCACCATCCGCTACGATGTAAAACTAGCACGCTTCAGTTTGCCTAGACTCTAAACCGGGACCACGGTCCACTGAGTCTTAAAACTAGCAACAATGGTCCAGCAGGACTTAAAACTAGAATTTGACAACAGATAATCCATGATGCAAGCAAGCATGATCATTCTTGCATGGCATCCCTACCAGATGGAATGGATAGCACGTTGGAACAGACGCAATGCCGCTACCCTACTCGCATCCTATTGATTCCTCGGATATGCCGAAAGGCATACTACTGACCCCTTGAAGATGCCTCTACGACAGCCACTCTGTAGTTGCAACTCCTGGGGTCAACTTCGCCGCTTGGGATCCTAAGGAAACTATGGTCACCCATGGCCTTGGTAGCCTCCACCCATCGCTGCTACTAGACTCTGGGTTAGCAGATTCATTTGACTGGTTCTTTGCCTAGTCAATTGGATAAGATGAATCTAGCTGTCGACGGTGAATTCCTGAACCATGACATCAACAAAGGGACCCTTGCTTCTTGCTACGGTCCCTTCTCTGTGGCCTGCGCTCTCCTTTTTGCTTTAGGTGGCACTTATTTCAATAGCCTCCCTAGCGATTCGGATGATTGCTTTTTCTTTCTGTTCTTTGTTATGTTTTGTAGGTTACTTACTACGATAGAGTTTTTCAAGAATGCACTCACCTAGAGGTGAAGTGTCATGACATTTTGAGGTGGCTGCTCAGATTAGCTTGACTACTTGGGAATGTAGACCCTTCCTTTTCCCCTCCATTGGAAAACTTATTTCACTTTCTCCTCCCTTTATTCCTATAATCGCTTTTACCCTTCCTTCCTGTTTGAACAGAATGTAAGCATGCAAGAACTCTTTCACACATGATAATCATCCCATCCATGAATTGGTGTAACACAACTTGCCTCATGGAAGGCATAAAAAAAACAAGGGGCACATCTAGGAAAAATGGATGAAACACAACTCATCCTGGTCACACGGGGGTAACACAAGTCATTGATCCAGCCCTCGTATATACAACATAACAGCGTAACCTCTCGCGAAAACACCCGCGAGAAGATGCCAAATAGCATGTTTGTGAAGTATCCCATCCATGCTTGAGTCTTCCCTGAACCTCCCTCCCTCACTACTGTAAGATCCCTCCTATGCTCCTTGTGTTCCCAACCCTTGTATTTCTAGGTTTGACAGAGCGACATGTAAGCAGTTGTCGACGGACATTGTTGGTGTCTTTACCTCTTCAGTGTTTTGTATTCTTTGTCGACGCCTCTTGGGCAAGCCCTCCAAATGTCAACAAAGAGGGGCCATTGAAACACCATGAATTTCGAGACCTCAATGGTCTAGCAAAGTCTCGAATTGTAGGCAAAGACTTGCACAAGGGCAGCGTCGAAACATCCAGGTGGTGGAAACATTGGAGAAAGTGGCACATCTCAACAAGTTTTCTTTTTCGGCTAAGGGCCAGTTACACTATGAAGCTCAGCGTAGCAGACTCTAGAAGACAAAACAAAACAAGGGATGCACAGTGGCAACACTTTAATTTTGCAAGTTGTCCATGATCAAAAATCTTAACTGTTTTCATATTACGCCATGTTATGCTACGCAACGTAATGCAGTGTAACGCAAGCAGTGCAATTGACTTATTTGCAACAACAAAAGTAACGAAATTCAGGCAATGGCAGTAATTACGCTACGATACACTTTCTAGCATATCATAGCGTAATCACAGAAAAATTCATTCAACACAAGAGACAAACTCAAATGAATTGTCTTCTTAAGGGGTAGTTACGCTATACTATGCTTCAGAGCATAACACAGTGTAGCGCCACAAGCTTTAGCTACGGCACATTAGGTCAACGGTATTTTGTGGACCTAGGACACACGTCATCTAAACCTTGTTGTTCTCTTAATCCTAGTTGACAAAGATCAAAGGGTTAGCAGTGTTTTCACAGCATTGACAAAAAAAAAAATTGGCGAGACGACGAGAAGAGCATCAACGGTGACAGAGAGAAGCTTTTGACTAGAGACTTCAAGTTAGTAGACATTTTGCTTCGAGCCTGACTCCCTTGCACCCAGATTGGTTAAAACAAGGTAGATTGGCCTTTGCTTGTTTTATCTTTGAATAGCTTCTCACTTTTGGAAAGAACTTCATCTAAACCGAAGTCCACCTGCAACCATTGTATTCAATATATTTATCTATAAGTTCAATCCCAAGTTCTGGGATCGTACATTCTCCAAATTCAATTTTTTTGCATTTTACTTACATTGATTTTATAATAATTTTGCATCGTTTACATCATTATCACTATCTTCAAGACCCGATCTTAGAGCATATCTCATTTTCCCATCAATCAATATTGTACCTTCACATTGAAATCATCATTTTGTCATCTGATCATTACAAAATTTACTGAGTAAGTAAGTCCCTATTTGATTGACAAGACCGTTTAGGGCACCTCAGATTCGTTTTCCCTAGCACGACCCTTGCACGGATCCAGGGTTGGAACTATGTACATGGAAATTCGTTCAGTGTTTCCAGCAACCGCCGTTTTTCTACGTTACAATTACCACCCTCAAAATATTTTTGATCTCAATCTCCATCACCTAAGGGGAACAACCCACATCTCTTCTATCCTTCATCACCTTGTCCTACCACTCCTCCACAACATCCCACTCAGCTGCTACCTACTCCACCAATGCAGGGAGAGATACTGCCATAGCCATAGCAATGCAATGCTGTGAGGGATGTCAACATACAACTGGCTCCTCAGCTAAGTGGATCAGAAGCCAAGCCAAACGTTCCTTCTTCTGGCCCAATAATGAACGCATACCCTCGCATCCACCAGTGGCTAGTGCCTTTGAACCTCAAACTGCCTCTACTATTCCATCGCTCGAGCAGCGTTCAAGCCCACTACACTCCAATGTCCAAACGGTCATGGTCACACATGCTGTGATCGATTGGATAAAGGAAGGTCACCTTCCCCATCAATTGACTGATTTGGGAAGTCCCCTCATCCATCTTCAGATGGCAGGAAATGAGCCCTGTCAAGCTCTTCTGGACTCGGGGTCAGGAGTCAATTTGATCTCACACGACATGTACAAAAATTGGAACTTGCCCCCATTAAAGAAGAGTAACATCAGGCTCGAATTGGTAGATTAGTGCATCATTATTCCCTTGGGAGTGGTGGAGGACATTGTGACCATCGGTTGCGGGTGGTCCTATCTTGCTAATTTCCTTATCATTTGTGTAAAGAGTTGTAGGGGGGACTTTTCAATCATAATGGGAAGGACCTGGTTGAGCACGGTGGATGCAAGACTATGACTCTGAGATCTTTCCCTTGAAATTAGAAAGGAAAATCCTTTTGGAAAGATCGAGAAGAAGCACATTCCATGCATCGGGTACAACGACTGAGGGTGCAACTGTGTGCAGCAATCATGGTCTGCCAAGAGGACATCCATTCAAGCATGCATTCAGTGTACCGAAGAATCACTAGTCCAACAGTGCTTGTACGCAGCAGCCACAAAACAAGTAGGCATCTAGTGGCTGATAGTTGACCTTGCTAGTAGCGCAAGGTGCATGAAACCATATGAGGGGCTTGTACAAGCCTATTTAGAATGCATGGGTGAAATGGAAGAGGTTCATCAACGGGGCCCCACTGTTGATGACCATGGTGACTGGGAAAAGTTGAAAATCCCTACAAGCTTCAAACAAGAGCCCTTAGAACTCAAAACTTTCTGTGGGCTCCACCTAACCAGGGATACCACATCGTCATCACCAGGATAGCCTCGCTCCAATTTTCATGTGTCCTCCTTTCCACCCAATCGTGGGGGAGATCGTCATCCTTGTTGATCAATTCCACTACACCCCTCACTGTTTTGCAATTTTTTGTTTTACACCTTTTTGTCTTTTACCATCGTTCATACATTTGCAAATTCTTTGTACTTTTTTCCTTAATTTAATTTTTTTTCATTTCTTTGTGTGTGTTTCATTTTTCACATAATTGCTAATACGTCGTCTTATTGTCTACAGATGTCTGGCACGGATGGTTTTCGTTATGATGGGTAATGTACACTAGTCCACCTAGTTTTCTAGTTCCCACTCTTGCATGGTTGTCTTTGGACTTTACATCTATTTTTTGTTCATAAGATTGACAATGAGTTCATGTCATCCACCCATTCACCCACTCCATGGTTTTCCTTCTATTGCAAACATGTAACCCCTTCACTTAAAAATATTATAATTAATGTGTGACTTGTGTAGTTCCCAGACTCAAGGATAATCCAATGGTTTGAATTGGGTGTGACTTCAAGGGGAATACAATATTTGTTGCTCTGTCCTATCCCCTGGGTTGCCGGTATCTCCTTACAGATTTCCTACCACTCCAAGTTCTTCTCTCCAAGGAAGCTTCTGGGTAGTTTGACCTTGCATGGTGTGGTCCTCACTGAAAAATTCAAATATAAAATTAAAAAAAAAAGGATGAAAAAGACAAGAAAAGAGAAAAAAATAAATAAACATGAGGATTCAAAGCACACCCCTTGGTCCAATGCATGCACATATGCATGGGTCTTTGCATGGTGTGGTTCCCTCGTAACAGCAACGAAGGAACAAACAAATCACTATGTGGGAATTCAAAGCACACCCCTTAGACCACCTCTCATGGGCCACAAGCACTAGTTATGGAACTTCCTTGGTCCCCTCTCACTTCATCCCGTTTCACTTCCTTCTTCTCACGTTTGATTGGAGTGGTGGTTCTCCGTGAGGTCATTCTTGCTTCCTTAGGTAATGGTTGGGACTTCATCTATTACTACGATGTCATTGAATGTGGATGGTTTTGGGTCTGAACTCAGGAATGGTTCTATTGGGTTACTTAACCACAATTGCACATGGAGTTTCATGTGACCGACGATTGGAATTCCATTTTCTTGTCTCTCTCTTCACTCCATTTGCTACGTAACTCACCTCACTGCCTGTCTTATGTTGTGAAGGTTCATCATGATTTCCATGGGCTTCCCATGCCCTGGCGGGATCTCTTGGGTAGGAGTCTTAACTAGCAAACACCATTTCTTGGTCCCAGGGTTCACGGACCTCGATGTTGGGGATATGCAGGGGCTACTAAGGCTATGGCCTGTTATGGGGAGGACCCACCTGCATCTCCTTGGTCCCGCTTGTTAAGCCTCCCATCCTTTGAATTTCGTGGTTGATTAGTTTTAGGGTCCCATCACTCAATTTATTCCCCACGGAGTTCTTTTTGAGTCCTGTTCTCCTATTATTAGCTCTTTTTCACATCCAATTCCCTTCCTCATGTCCTTAGCTATGTCTAGGCCTCTCACACACTTCAACCGCCCCAATTTGGCATTTCAAATTCATCATTTTGGGCTTTTTTTGGGTTGGTCAATGTTGATCAACGGGTAAACACCCCTGCGTATACGAGGCCCCATATACGCGGCCCCATCAATGCAGCTCCTAATCCCTATATATAGGATTTTTGTGCTTCACATTTTCATCATTTGGACTCCAAATTGGGGGGAGATTTTGCCATGTTTTCTACCTAACCTTTTCCAAACGCACTGATATTTTATTGTATGTCTACATCAACCGATCCTTGCCTTTTAAGAAACTGGAGGTATACTATTAGTTGTGGGGGGGGGGGGGGGGGGGGGGGGTGATGCCTATGTGTAATTAATTAATTAATTAATCAATTAGTTAATTACAAAATTTTTGGCTCTAACCCATAAATTAACACTCTGAGAGACTTAAAGATGTGCCTGTGCCAACAACATAGCTTGGTCAAACTGAGAAGGTGTATACGAACCATCTTAAGCTACTTATGTACAGTCTAACGGGTGGTTATGTTTGATTGCAGATGGCACCCAAATCGAGGCACCCAAGGGGCGAAGGACTATCACAACCAAGGGACAAGCACCCATGCATGAGAAGGGGACGAGGAGTACAACCACCAGAGCATGCGGAGGGCTCTCATGCAACTGGGCCTCTCCGCGAAGGACCTGACATGGAATCCGTCCATCAGATTCCTGAAGAGAAGATTCCTGGCAAGCAATCGCAAGGGGATGAGACTCCTGGGATAGCACTAGGACTTGAGGTTACCCTAACCCAAGCCTTTCTTGATGCTATCATGCTAGGCGAGATGCAGCGAATGGTCCTTCGAGAGCTAAATTTTGGACCATTCCTTGAGAACGCGCCAGAAGAAGTGAGACTCCAATTGCAAAACTCTCCGATGTGG
Source organism: Gnetum montanum (assembly GCA_015680685.1). Lineage (NCBI taxonomy): Eukaryota > Viridiplantae > Streptophyta > Gnetopsida > Gnetales > Gnetaceae > Gnetum > Gnetum montanum. Next base: position 20,394 of record MNCI01006484.1, read on the forward strand.
CGAATCATCACAACCAGTGATGAATGGTACTTAGGAGAGACTTATCTCTTCTGGATGAATCGGCAACCAGGGTCTAGAGTAGGAATCAAAGATATTTATGTCTCTTAGTCTTTGGAGGCGATAGCGCAGGCTTTGGGTTTGCCCGAGATCGAGGCAGATGTGGTGGAAATCCCAAAGCAGGCCGATCTAGAGGTAAAGGCAGAATGGACCAAATGGTGCTATGGGGTGGAGCACAAGGAATTCGACTCCATGACCATGGTGGAGAGGATGTACTTAAAGATCACGTCTTACCACTTGAACCCAATAGTAAGACCCAACAAAATCACAACCTTCTCCGCTCGTGCATGTGCCACCTTGAGTGGGAAATTCCCAATGAGTCTTCCACAGCTGATGTTCTTGGAAATTGAAAAGAGGTTCGTTGAGAATGAATGTGGAAGATGAGCTCTCCCATTTCCTTGCCTAATCCGAAAGTTATGCAAATAGGAAGGGATAGCAGGGTATTCTAATGATGTAATCTGGCACGTCCCAATTACCTCTTAGCGAGAAATGATGAAGGATAAAACTCCTGCCGCCACACAAATAGAGGAGGAGAAGTAACCACCTCCATCACCTCCACCACTTGCACAAACCATGCAGCTAGGCTTGCAAACCATGGCAGAGTACATCTGCGAGATCCAGGAAATGCTCTTGAGCCAACAAGAGCAATCTAGCAGGACTAGTGGAGGAGAAGACCCTTTAATCTATCGCCCTGCCATGAGCCACCTAGAGTAAGTGGCCCAATCATTTAGCTTACTTGAAAGGGTAGGGTCAATATTCTTTGCCGCCCAAGCACAAGTGCCAACCATAACTGATCCAAGCATTCGAGAGGTAACAGTATCAACCCAATAGTTATTCCATGAAATTTTAGGAAATGCTACTACCTTCTCGGTATGCTTAGAAGATGGTGAAGGGGCGCTGGTCTTGGTGATGCAGCACCAGGGACAGGAGGTTTCATCCAAAGTGGTTGCTGACACAATTGCTATAGCTCTCAATGCACTCGTAGCACTTGTACCGAACGTTCATGGATTACATGTGTCTGCCGGAACTTCACATAACAAGATTGATGTAGCCCAACACGAGGAGTTGTTGGACCAACTGGTAGGAACCGGGCAATCGCTTCCAGATGTCTTCAACCTTCCAGACAACATTATTGCAACCTAGTTAGAGTTGCTCTCGGCAAGGGGCAAGAGCCTCATTTTGGAAGGGGAACTTGAAGCTGCTCAAGCTGCTTGTAGCTCTTGGCAACAGAAGTAGTCCAATTAAGAGCTTAACTTGCCAATCCAGCCATCATCAACCACGAAATCACCAGGGATGAAGCTTTTCAATAGCTTCAACTTAAACTTTAGGTCGTTGAGGATGTGCGAGAGACGACAATCTTCGACAAGTCCTTAGCAGACGTCCAAGCATATCGCCTAGATAAGGACTTGGTGGAGGTTCGCCAGAAGAACGTGTGACTAACCATGGAGGTTCATTGCCTACGCAATGTTGGTGCAGAGAATGAACACATGAAAAATTTTATCCACCAGTAGCAGGAAGAACTAGCTAGGGTAAATGCTGACATAAGAAGGCTGGTTGCTGAGAACTAGAATTTGTCAATGGAGGAGGTTCGAGCATTGTGATAGAAGTCTGGAATTGAAATTGTTGCTTGGAAGAATGAGGCCCTAAAATTTGAAAACATAAAAAATCATTACAGGGACCAAGTGGGATTGCAAAAGGAAGTGAATGAAAAGCATATTTAAGTCATAAAGGCCAAAATGAACCAGGGACTCCAACAGCTCCGAGAGGAAGGCAATGCATAGAAACCTATCTTCGATGGATTGAATGACTAAAATCAAGTTGAAATCCACCTTAAGGTGCTACATATTGAGGACATGATAAAATATATGGAGCTCACCAACGTTCAATATGCAAACTTGGCTATGCTCACAGCTGGGAGACCGCAGTCAGAGTTAGAAAAGCAAGTGGCCACCTCGTATTTCCTATACGAGGGTGAGTTCCAGGCACATAAGGTAACATAGCAGAAGTTGGAAATGGTAAACGTAGAACTCAAGGTTCTTCGCACAAGCTTTGAAGGAGAACGTATAGTCGTAGAGGACTTGGCCTATAGAATGAATGACTACTAGCAGCTGCAGGCATCAATTCGAGCATTTGACATCGAACACAAGTAGTTCGTAGCTTGGTTTTTTAACTTGAAAGAACTCTTCCCAGCACTGCCATGCCCTTGGAAAGTTCTAGTTCTAGCACACATTGGAGAAGTTGGTTGGACTCTGAACGATCCTAGAAGCAAAGAAGAAAAAATAAGGTGTCTCTTGGAGGCCTTCTGGCTGCCTCTACAAGTTGCAGCTACCATGGGACAGCCGTCATTCATGGCACCATCAACGCATGGGCTAGAGGCTGGAGAAGGTCTATCAGAACCACTACCCCTAGGGATGGTGTGATCTTCTCTAGTAATTTTGTGCATCATCCTACACAACAGAGGCTCCAAGACTAGCAAGGTATTCAATTTTATCTTTGAACACTACCATTTTTGCAATTTGTCCTTCTCTATAACTTGGGCACTTGGTCAAGTCAATGTTGTGTCATATGTGTGTCATGTGTGTGTCAAGTCATGTGCGTTGTTAATGAAAGTCCATACCTTCTAAATTGTTGAGTAACTCGAGGACGATTTTTTACTCAATCGTGGGGGTATGATGAAGTGTCATTAAGTTGATGTGTCGACTAGGCCGCATATACGGGCCACGTATACGTGGCCGCGTTGATGCGGGCCCATCAACATAGCCTTCCATGAGTCGATGTGGCCCCATTTATGCAGAACCTATTTCGGCCTATAAATAAGAGGGCCTTCCGCCTCATTTAGGTACCTTTTAATTAGGTGTAGTAAAGCTCTTGCAGTTTGTTCCTATAGGAGATAGAATATTTTCCAAGAGCCCGCAGTAGATGTAAGAAAAGTGATTGGCTCTTTATTTGAGCGTTGATGTATTTGAGCCCATTGGTGTGATGACAATAAAGATGAACTATTCAAGCATTCCTTGCAACATTTGGACTTAGCTACTTTATTCATTCAGTAGTTTAATATGTTTGTGCTTTGTTAATTACTTATTAATTACTTAAGTTTTTGTTATTGTTATTTTAATCGCTATCACTCATTCGTAGTTTGTAAAGGCCATAAGTACAACCACCTCAAATGTAAATCAAACACTTGGTAAACTCAGTGATGCTTAATGTCTAGTAACCCAGAAGTGTTAGGAGATGCTCAGAATGTGCTTGGAAGATGGGATCAGATACTTATGCTAGGAATAGTTAGAGTATAAACTAGGATAATTATAGATTAGATAATAGTTTATTCCTTACTCTTCATATCTTAATTAGCCACCAAAAGATAAGTAAAAAGCTATAAAAATCATTAGCCTTAGTCTCACTTAACCATCGTAAACAGAACCTCACAAGTGAGATTAGGAGGACAATGACCGTTCTAACCCAAGGTTTTACTAGTTAGAGTTTGGTGTATGTTAAGTGCTTACAGTCTACGGAATTTGACCAAGTCATGTGTGAATGCCAATGATTCATATGGTTTGGCGTAGGGGTACCTAGCCGCTCATCAGTAGGGGAGAAATTCCCCACAATCACTGATTTCTTGGTGGTAGAGGAAACACTAGGATCCAATCTCATCTTGGCAAGGCCTTGGATAGATCAACTACAAGCTATATCTCTACCTATCCACCAAGAAATTCACTTGCCTTATGAGGGAGGTGAAATCATCACCCAAGGTGATAACACAATTCCTCTTATGGTTAACAACATAGATATAGAGCAGGGGTCTGTAGTGGAGTTTTAGGAAGAAACTCCCAATTACAAAGTTAAGCAACCCAAGGGAGTTGAGAAGGTTGAAAATAGTAATGATGGATCAGGAGACATGCTATGGGGAGAGCTCCCTTTTAACATTGTCAATGAAGGGGATGGGAAATATAAGCTTATGCAAAATAGGCCACACATGTTTCCTAATATCTCAAATATTATGAGGTATTTGCACAAGTAATGTACACCCTTGATCTTCCCACTTAATGCATTTGTGACTTGGTAGCCATATGTACCTATAGCCTATCAACATAGATTTATTTTTTCCTATTTTTGACATTTCATTTATGTTATTTTGAAATTTATTTCACATGTAGCCTAAGAGTTTACTTTTGTTTCCATTTTTAGTAAAAGCCTATTTCTTTTCTTTTCAGCATGATATAAACATAGAAAATCTATAAAAATTTAAAACATAAAGGATAAAAAGTATGTTCCTTATTGCAAGGTGACCTGGGCTAGCCATGACCTAAACTTGGCAAATCCTATGGCCCTCCATTTCCTTAAATTGGGGAGTTCTATGGCCCACCATGGTCTTAAATTAACAAACATCAATATCACCTTGTTTCCATTTTAGCCTACAACCTTATCTTCTAATTGCTTCAACATTTTACAACATTATAGTCAAGATAGCCAACATAGCCTAGAACAACATTTATAACATTAAAACCATAAAACTATAAAAGCCATAATAAGACCATTAGAATGATATAGCCAAAACTGAAACCAAAAGTCAAAATTTAAAATGCTTACAATGTGAACATCCATGATGACACTATAAGGCAAAATGTTCAAAAAAAAAAAAAAAACAATAACCATGAAAATGTCTACAATCAAAATCTTGGCTAATTCTAGCCATCAACATCAACAAAAATAAACATCATGTGACCATTAACAAGAAAAAACTAAAATGAATAGTTAGTGATGCTAGGGAGCATCTGGAGGAGGAAGTGGTGGGCCATCTTCACCCTCACCATTGAGGTCATCAATATCACCTAGTTCTTAAAATATAACAACATACAACAAATCAATAATCAACTCAAAAAAAAGATAAGTATATAAATAAAAAAAACTGAAATGACATAAAACCAAATAAAAGAAATCAAACCTATGGAGAATTTGGCTTGATGAACTCTAAGGGAAGATGTGGAGGACCAACCTCCAAGAGATGGAGGATCTGGTCTTCTGTCATGTGAGCCCAATCCACATCTCCAAGATTAATGCCTATGAGGATGTTGATCACGTCGACATTTGTCCATGTTGGTGGCTGCCATGACACTGTGCTGTAGAAACCTCACTTGTGGACGTAGAGACTTGAGGAGTAGAGATTCATCTACTATGAGAGTGCTTACAAAGAGCTTTTAAGAACTTTTGGCCTAAATCCCCTTGATGAATAGCTTCATCTTACATCATTCAATCATCTCCTTCTTGATCCACTTAAGATATGCATCCCAATCAGCCTTGTACTTTCTTTTATGGTCTTTTTGTGTCCAACTACACTCTAGGACCTAGGAACAATAGTGTTTCTAGTTCTTAACTTTATAGAATATGAGATCCATTTGCATCTATTGCTTCATCATCTCTCTAGCAAGGGAAACCTTGTCATGGATGACATTCTAGTAGCAGGCCCAGGTAATCTCTTTGATTTGCAAGTTCTCCATGTTACCCACTTGGGTTTCCATGAAGGCCTTGCAATCATGAAGATTGGTAATCATCTAGGCTTGCCTCTTGTTCTCCTTCTTTAAGGCCATAACTTGCTTTCATAGGGAGTTTTTGGATCTTTGATACTCCCATGAAGTTTTTGCACATGAAACTACAAGATTAGTGGTAGTTTCATATAACTTAAGTGGTACATTCTCAACCTCAACAAGGAGTTGAGGAAAGGAGTTGAACTCCATTTCATCACTAGGGTCCCATGCAACTAAAGGCACTATAAACAATATAATCATAAAATATAACCATAAGCACAACATACAACACTTATAACCAAATAAGCCACATAAAACAAATAAAACCCTAAAGCATAGTTTTTATTGATCTCAGGTGCAACTTGTTGCAACTAATCGACGATGTTCTTAGCCACTCCATGCATAAACTCTATCTTATCTAGAAGCTTCACCCATGATTTCATGTGCAATGTAGAGGTAGAGGCCTTTGCCTATGGCTCAGGAACTATAATATGCATAATAATCATCAAATAGTTAGAACAAAAACCTAAGGTTAAACCATAAAATATAGTGAGTAGCACTAAAAGGTATGCATACCTGGCTCCTCCTTCTCTGGGATGATGATAGGAGGTTTCCCTAGCAACGACTCACTAAACAAGGCATCAACATCATGTTGGCTAACCCCTCCTCCTCATGTTGTTGTAGGATGACCTCCTCTGCAAGCCTTTGCTTCCTTGTTGTTATTGTGGCTTGGAACACCATGTCCTATCACTTGTGTGCAAGAGAAATAAATAAAAAAAAATTAGAACAACTTGGCCAAAATAGCCTAACAACTTTATGAAATTATAATTCAAAACTTAGAAAAAATGAAAAAATAGCCAAAGTTAGCAATGTACCTATGACCACATGATGAGTCCTGCCAAGCTTCAATTGAAGCCTCCTCTTAGAAGACTTCTTTGTTGCTGGTGCTACTTCCTCCACGGGCCTTTTCAACTTTGCTTTGATTACCTTGTCAGCCTTAGCATGCAACTCCTTGGTCTTATCAATGTTAGCATAGTCTACATGAGGCTCACCCTTGTGCTATCAAGGAAAATATACCACCTACCACTAACTTCTTTAGTGTTGATGAACAATGAATCACTCATCTCCTATAGTGGTTTTTGGGCCTACATACATGGATAAATGTGCTTTAACCAAGGCCTAGAGAGTTTGGATGAATCTTGGCACACCCATCACTCATCCCTTCTCACCATCAAGAACTCTGCAAATCTCTTCAAATATGCTACAAAAAAGTGTAGTTCATGTGGCATATTGTAGAGACATCCTTGAAGAGTTTGAGGATCTCCTCACATAACGTAGTGGTCAAGTGAGTAGCCTAGTAAAAAAGAGCACCTTCTTCTAGGAACCTCATCATGGTCCACACCTAGGAAATTCCAATCATCTTCTTCTATGATAATAGGTTGGAAAAGGCATGGGATTGGGACAAGGGATAGGCCTCTCTTAGATCTGGCTCTTGGAAATCATCCAAGGATAACCTGGAATGGCCATGATGAGCACTAGATCATGCCTCTACCTCCTTCGTGAGTTTGGTGGCAACCTTTATCCCTTTAGTGGAAATACCAAAGATATCAGAGAAGGTAGTCTCATAATTGGGTATGGTGATTGGTACACCCCACACCTTAGTGATGAAGTTATTGGTCCTTTCATCAAAGGAGTTAATGATGTTCATCATCTTAGTTGTAAGAATGGTTGGGATAGGTGCCATGAAAAGATTAAGCAAGCCCGCATGGGCAATGCATGCTTGAACATTTCTAGGGGTATGCTCGCTCAACTAACTCTTCGCTACTTCCACATCACTGAATTTCTAGATGAGGGTCTCCTAAGTGCATCTTGAAATGATCAAAGTGAGGCTGGAAGAGGTGGAAGCCCATGCAAGATAGCAAAAATGGCCAATTAGCTAAGGCATGAAAGCAATTTCTATAATCAAGATACAAAAAATAAATAACAAATCAAAATCATTATGACACTTAGAACAAAAATAGCTTAAAATTGCATAGCTATAAAAAATTTTAACTAGCCAAAATCATATTTATTCTTACCTCTCTTCTTCTTGATGTGCAAGGGTTGTTTGGAGGTCTTGATGCTGGTCTCTAGTTCTAGAAGGTGTTTCAGGGCTATCCTCTAGTTGTGGGCCATTTCGGTGGCCACACACTTTTTGAAGGATGGGGTAAAGGTTTGGATGTATTTTTCAAAGTTACCCTTTAGCTGATCAACCACTATGAGTCTAATCTTATGACCTTGAGTAAATACACTGATCAACCTCTAGGGTTTGATCATTCTTAACCAAGCCTTTCTCGCTAATCATGTACCTTCAAGATGATTAGCATTAAAATGTTTAAAACTCATAATGCTAAGGAAAGATAGGTAGAACAATTAAGGCCAAAATCAACCATACATTATGACCGTACTCACCAACCACATGGTACATTATACTAGGAGGATTTTTGAACAATGTATGGGCCCGATGCACCACAATTAGAGTGTTATTAGCATTATACTAAGAATTCTCTAGCATGTTCTAGATTTAGACTAGCTTGTGGATCCCAAGGGTGTCTTTGCTATCATACAACTTCCCTTCCATGCATGTCTTAGGATCATCCATTATGAACTTGATGATCATATTGGATGACTAGGGTAGTAGGATCTTCACTATGACCTCAGTTGTGTGCATGGACAAGTGTGATCATAACATCACATTGATGTTTTGGAGGAGGTAGGAAAGGAATTCACTTACCCCCAACCAGAACCATAGGGAACCCCACTTTAGAATCAAATCAGCAAGGGAAGTGTTGGGGTTAGGGAGACTAACACAACACAGAATCCCCACATGCTTAACTACAATCAGGATGGGCCTAAGGAAAGTCTTGTAGAGAAAGCAAAACACAATGTTAGAACCATATCCATAGCACTTAGGCAAACCATTAGCCAAACTAAAAAAAAACAAATATAAACACACATAGCATACAACCAACACTTAGAATTTCTTGGGATATTTGCTTAAACATCCTAGTTGGTGTTGAAACTAGCCACCATAAAAAACTCTAGAATGTTAGCCAAAATTCCTTCAAAAATTATAGAAAATCAACATGCTCATAGCCTACATGACCCTTGGAAATCATAGCCAAAATACAACAAAATTTTCATGATCAACTAAAAATGACAAATCATGCCTTAGTTCGAATAACATTCATACAACAACACCTTCAAAACCTATAAAAAAGACCTTAGGAAATCACTGGTAAAAATAGTAAATTTTTTTTAACAATCGTGAAACTAAGTCTATAACCCTTCTAACATCTTCAAGAATTTCTATGGGCATGGGGCGTTGACAAGAAAAATTATTCAGTGTGTCAACGTTGTCCATCTCCAAGGGGTTAAACAGTGATAACCTAGAAATATCAAATTTGCGTGACTAAACAAAAAAATCACTAAAAATCAACTATAACTTTGAATTTAGTGATTCCACCACTATTGGAATCTTAAAATCATGAGCTACACAGCCAGATCATAAAAACCTAAAACGCTTAAACATTTTTACAAAAAATATTGCCAACCCAACATGAACTAGGCCATCATGACAAAACACCTTTATGCATGAGTTTTGTAGAAAATTTGCCAAAAATTCATTAAAAACCCAAATCCAATGATTCAAAGATCATTAAAAACCTTAAATTAGAACCTACATATATATATTTAGAAAAAAAATAAAAATACAAAACCCTTGTCATTGTTGAAAAAAAAATTCATGAACTTTCATAAGAAAACTAAAAATGGCACAAACCAGAACTATATGACCTAGCTAGAAAATTCACTACAAATTCACTACAACTCTGAATTGAACAAAAAAATATCTAATAGAAACCTAAAACCTAGTGCTAAAAATATGAAATATTAAATTTTAACAAATCATAGCCATTTTGTTAACAAAATATTCACAAGTAAGGTTGTTTTTTTTTTTTGCTAAAAATAGTAAAAAACACATAAAAAGTTTATAAAATCTAATTTAAACCATTAGTCAAATCAAACCTAAATGATCAGGTAACCTTAGAAATGTATAAATACCATCAAATTACAAGGCTAGATTTTTTGAAATTCAAATTTATCAAACACAGTGGCCTAGATCTGAAAAAAATGACCTCATAATAAACTAAGAAACAACAAAAGAATGACCAAAAATACAAAGAAAATGGCTTGGAATGGCATACCTCGAGGGTGATGGCAAATGAACTCTATCCTATCATAGGTTGTGGAAGGTGTGAGATATGCTTGGCTATGGCGTGTACATCCTCCAACATTGGATTTTTGCTACTTTCTCCCTTCCTCTTCATTGTGCTTGCTTCCAACACTGAAAGAACATTGAAAACCTTGGCATTTGTGTAACAACACTACTTGAAGTGGCTTCTGGATCTTCCATGTTGAGGATTGAAAGAATTTTGAAGGAAAAAATCTCTTCTAGAGCTTTGGACAAGGCATTGAGATGAAAGAATGAAAATTGTGTTTGATATTTAACAAAATGTAGCATTAAAACTACATCGAAAACCTAGGCACCTCATTGCATACCCTCGTTTCAAAATCCATGCACTAAAACTCATGGTGAATTGGTAGTGTAGAGGGGGAAAAGTCCAACCAACATTGGGATGATGAGAGTTAGCATCAAGATTCAAAATTTTGAAATTTGGGGTGGGCCCCATGAGATGCCTCTCATGCAAAGTATGTTTCAAGCTTGAATACCTTCTCTACGCTGGGTTTTGGATCCCTTGGAATCCATACAACCATGTTCTAACCATATTTCCCCTTTACCCATGCTAGGAAGCATGGGTCCTTGCCTCCTCCATCCCATATCATTACAACCTTACCCCCTTTCCATTTTTGGTAGTTGCAGTTGACACTACTAATTCCTAGACCCTGACAAGGGGTAAAACCTCCATATAACTTACCACTTTGGGCAATCATGCTAGGATAGGCCTCATCCATGACTATCCTAGTATTGCCCAGGTAGGTATAACATCCATATTGACTCACTAGTTCTTACCAAGTCGTAATTGAACCTCAAGGTGGGCACACATCACCTGAAACCCCTATAGTCTCCCTCAACAGTTTCTAAACCTTTTCAGATCTAGCTCAAAGTGCCTAAAACTTTCAAATCTATTAGAGCCATGCTAATGGGGGCTCCATCCTTGTTGGACAATGTGTCCCTAGTGTGGATGGGTGGGGTATAATCTCAAAACCCTAAGATCGACCACCCAGTGATCTTGTTTTGTACTTTAATACCCCTTGTCAATCTCTAGTAGCCTAAATTTGATCAAAAATAAGTTGAATTTCATATCTAAAGTCTTTCCCATGTTGGTAAAACCTCCACTCATGCTACCCAGTGTGGGTACCTTGACGATAAGCCATAAAAGCCTTTTTGTAACCTTAGATGACCATAAAACTCGCTTTGATAACCTAGATGCCCCTCCATGTTGTCTAGTAGTCAACAGTTGCTAAAGCTTGAGTCAGTTTTCATATATAAAGCCTTGACCATGCTAAGGAACCCCCACCCATGTTACCTAACATTGGTAATTTGGGAGTAAGCCCTAAAATCTCTTTTATAGCCAAAAATAGCCTCAAAACCTACCCTTGTGACCTCACAACCCTACCAAAGCCTTCTAAAGCCACCAGATGTTATATAATTAATTAAAAATGCTAAAAGTTATTATTCCCCCTTTCATCCATGTTGGGGCCATGTTGCCTAGTATGGCTTAGGTGGGAATGACTATAGAAAACATTAAGAAGCCTTCAAATTAGTCAATTGTGATGCCAAATATTAACCAATGGTCCTTGCAATACTAACAACTCTGAAACCCTATCAAATCTTGTCAAAAGTGACAAAAACCATGAGTTCAATTGGATCCACATTGGAAAGAACCCCATCCATGCTAAATAACATTGCCATAGCATGGATGAATGAGGTAGAACCAAAAATTAGCAAGATTAACATCAAATTTGACATATGTTAGCCTCTTCACTTTCTTGGAGAATTTGGTAGTTAAAACTTGCCAAAATCAACCTTATTTTATGATCATTCCCACTCCCATGTTGAGAACCTCCCTCATCCATGCTAGCCAGTATGGGCCTAGCATGGGTGCCTTAGGGGAGGCCCATGGAAGGCTCATGGAGGCATTAAAAAAACTCCAACTTACACCATGTTAATCCTAAGACTCTGTTAGCATCTTCGAAAGCCATTAGACCTAGTAAAAGCAACCAAAAGTGGTAGAAAGTTGTTCCCCCTTGATCATCCACATTGGGGCCATGCTAGGCAACATGACCTAGCATTTCTTCAAGGGGGGATTACTTCCAAAACCATCCAAAGGCCTTAGAAATTATTAGTTTTGATTCTAAACCCTAGCCATTAACCCCAACAATCCTTGGGGCTTACATGCATGGTTTATTTTTTGTCAAAACTTGTCAAAACATAATATCTCAAGGTATCCACACTTGGTGAGGCTTGAGCCATGTTGGTTAGCATGGCTTCAGCATGGATAAGTTGCCCTACCACTTTTGATAGCAAATTGACATGCTTAGATGCTAAAAACTTGCACTAGTATAACTGATTTCGCATGAATAGCACCCCTTAGATGACCTCACAACTTGCCTATGGAAGCTTACAATTGTGAAACCCTAGCTTTAGCTGTAGATTGGACCTATTGGACCTTGTAACATCTTAGATCCAGATCTTTGACACTAAGACCCCTTTCATGCATGTTGTCTAGTGTGGCTCTAAGGGGTATAACCTTTATATTTATCTTTTTGATAGTTTTGACCTCCAAAATAGCCAATTTTGATTGTTATGATATTGCGTTACCTTAGGAAGGCCATGGAACCTTAGTTTTAACTCTCTAGATGCTACAAAACCTAATTTTATTGGTATCCATGCTAAGGTCACACTAGCCAGTGTTGCTCTAGCATGGATGGCACTTCTTGGCAATAATGGAGGCTTTAAGAGGTTGAAATTGACATAAAAATTGATCTATCCCCTTCCCTAGTCCACTACACTATCTATGCAAGCTATCAAGAGTTGAAAACTACTCAAAATGAACTTGGGAAAAATACCTAGCTATCCCATCCACATTGGGGGTTTTTGCACCCATGATGGCTAGTGTGGGTCTAGTGTGGATACCCTGAAAACCTTGCTTTTTTGACATAAATAGCATCAAAACAACCTTAATAGGTGTCCAAACTCACTTAGCACTATTTCAGCCTTAAACCATGGTCCACTAAGGCCTAAAACTAGAAAAACCTAATTCTTTTCTTGATTAAAGTTCACCATTTTCTACCACGTGAACTCACTTAATCTTTTTTTGCCATGTTTTGACCTATTTCAACCTTTGTTATCCATTGTTGATCTTTGTGATCATGAGTTGACCTCATTCATCTTCTCTCTTCATTTTCTAAGATTTTTTGACCTTTATTTAGCTTTTGATTGGTGTTGAGTGATGGTGTTTGACCTTCCGTAACCATCATCTAACACTAAGTGACCGTGATCCACTAAGGCCTAAAACTGCCACCATGACCTACCAAGGCCTTAAACTAGCAAACTTATAACCTTAGTTGACCATATTCAACCTTATTTGATGATTTCAAGTTACTTTGACCTTGTTTTGACCATGTCTTAGCATTTTTTTAACTTTGTTTGCCTATGTCTGCCTATTATCCCCTTGGTTAGCCTCAGTTGCGTTTTGTTTGGCATCAAAGCAGCATGTATTTGCATAATCTTATAGCATTTTGACATTATGTACTCATCTTTAACTAGGTGTCACTTAATGTGCCTATGGTTGACATGCAGGATTGAAGTATGAGTACCAGGGTGCAATTTAGTTTGCCTTTGAGCCTAAGAGGGCCTCATGGTGATGTTGAATAATGTATTAACCCCAATTGCTTAGATCTTAAGCTTGAGAGTCTTCTTGACCACATAGCCTCAATAGAAAAACCTCTAGAATGGCTTGAAAACCAAGTCAAAATCCTTGACCTAGAAGTTGGCAACATCATTGAAGACTTTCTAGTTGAGGTTTCTATCATGAGACATAATGGTGAAAAGAAAACACAAAAACTAAGTTCCTCACTAGAACCTCAACAAGCTCAAGAAATCATCAAGGTCCTACAAAACAACATTAAGACCTTTGCCTAGTCATATGAAGATGTGATGGGTCTTTACCCATGCCTAGTACAACACAATATCATATTCAATTCTAGCATTAGACCAGTTAAGTAGAAAATCTATAAGATTAGACTTGATTTGGCCTTAGTAGTTCATGATGAAATCATAAAACTATATCAACCCGATCTTATCAGAGTTACTGATTATGCAAAATGGATGTCCAATATTGTGGTAGTCCCTAAGAAAAATAGGAGTATACACATATACATAGATTTTTAAGACTTAAATAAGGATACTATCAAGGAAAATTTCCTTTGGCTAGTATTGACCAACTTATTGATACTATAGTTGGACATGCCTTATTATCCTTTCTAGATGGGTTCTTGGGATACAACCAGATTAGGATTAACCCATAACCTCAGCTTAGCATGAACTTCATGACCCCTTGGGGTACCTCTTGCTACACCATGATGTCCTTCGGTCTAAAGAACATAGGAGAAATATGCCAGAAAGCCATGATGTATATCTTTAGTGATTACATGTTAGGTTGCTCAATGACTATGTAGATGATATAGCTATTAAGTTCAAAGTGACGAACGATCATGAGCATGACCTAGACATTGTACTTAAACAATGTCCCAAGTATGAACTTAGGCTTAATCCCAAGAAGTATTTCTTTGGAGTCAAAATTGATAAGATGCTTGGCTTTGTAGTATCTAAAGTAAGGATACGTGTTGATCTTGATAAGGTTAAGGCCATATCCAATTTGGTAGCACCAACTAACCTTAAGGAGCTTCAAGTACTACAAGGCAGATTACAATTTATCCATAGGCTTGTAGATAAGTTACAACCCATGTAACACTTTCTTAAGAAAGGGGTTCACTACAAGTGGATGGTGCAATGCCAAGAGGCCTTTGAAAATCTTAAGCAAGAGTTGGCACAACTACCAACAGTTTATTCTTTGTAAAAGGATAAACCTTTTTATATTTACCTTGCTATCTTTAATGCATCCATTGCCTCTATACTTGATCAGAAATAAGATTATGGAGTAGTGTTACCTGTATAGTACCTAAGCCATGCATTAGTTGCCCATGAGACCTAATACACTAAAGTGGAGAAGTATTGTATAGCACTAGTATTCTCATTGAAGAAGTAGATACACTACCTCTTTAGGAGCTAGGTTAATTTCATCTACAAAGATAATGTGATTAGAGACATCACTACCAACATTTACAAATGTATTTGTATAGCTTGATGGAAAACCATAATAGTGGAGTTTGACCTTGATTACATTTTCCAAGAATGAATGAAAGGTTAAGCTATAGTTATACAACTTACTATTTTAGCAGTTGATGACTAATGAGTGGTCATGATACCCCTACACCCAACCATATGAATCAAAAAGCATTCACATGTGATCTGGTTGAATTACATGGACTTTATGTATTCTAGTACACTAGTCTTTTAGGAAGTGAACTTTACCCTAATAGTTATTCATTGTCTTCTCAATTACACTTGTGATGCACAAAGATATGATTAAGTGTAATCAAGGCATATGATTTTTATTATTTTATGTTTTATGTTCTTGGTGATTTAAAATAGAGAAATGAAGTAGTTTGATGGTTTATTTAACTTAACTTCTTAACTAGTCCTAACATAAGTATTCGGTTCCACTCTCTGTATATGTCTTGAACCCATGTATCTAGTATTGGGATTACTACGTGCTATGCTATTTGATGAACCAAGCAATAACGCTATTGGGATTACCAAGCAAATACATGTTTATGCTCAAGGTAGTCGTACTTATGTGTTTAATCTATTTAGCTTAATTAATTAACTAATCACTTAAAGTTTAATTTAGCTTAATTAATTACATAATTTATGAAAAAAATAAATGTATAAATGAATAATTAATCTATTCCAAGTGCTGCAAGGTTTAATCAAAAGGCTTGTCTTTATTGACGTTCACATTGGTGTGTTCAGGTGCAACAATGCTTCAATAAAGATCCGTACACTTTCTGACTCTTGTTGCAGGTACTCAACGAAATATTCTAACTCTCAAATGATAAAACTACAAGTGCTTTGCTATAATTATGATTGGAATTTTTATAAACACAATTGGTGAGCAGATATTTATAGATTTTATTGGAGCACTATGTCGACAGGGCCCCATAGACACAGCAAATGCTACATTGATGTAGCCCTATTGATGGGGCAACACCACATAAATGGGGCCTCATTAGTGAGGCCACATCAATGGGGGCCCATCGATGTGACACAATGATAATTCATCATACCCCCATGACTGAATAAAAACTCATCCTAGAGTTCCTTTTCAAAGTTTGGAAGGTATAGGATTATTGACTGACTCTTGACATCACAAACTAACTTGACAAAACCGAGTGTCCAAGTGTACAAATAAAAAAAAATTACAAAAATTATGGTGTTCATGAAAAAAAATTAAACATCATGACATAACTACTCAAAACTAGGTAGCACATCTTTTGATGGCATGAAGGTGGTTGAGAAGATCAAGCAGTCCTAGGCGGTGGAGGTTCCTAAGGTTCTAAAGGACCTTCACTAGCTTTGGCCACATGTAGTGGCTATCCTGTTGTGACTACTACCTTTGGTGGAATGTGAAAGGAATCTAGTACTACCTTCATCTTCTCCTCCTTACTCTAGGGATCATTCATAGTCCACGCATAATGACTAATGTGGGCTAGAATGGAGATATCCCACGGGTAGGGCATTACTAGGAACAACTCCTTAACATTGACAAACTAGGTAATGAATTGTTTTAATTTAACATTAAACCCCTTGATTGCATTTTGTAGCTCTTGGTAGTCGATCATTCTTTTGGCTAGGTTCTTGGTAGCAAATCTCTAATTAGTGTATTTTCCATTGAGAACCTCAAGTTCCATGTTTATTGCCACAAGCTTTTGCTTGGTGTCCTTATGGTGCTTGAACTTGGCCTCATATAATAAGTACAAGCTTGCCACTTGCTTCTTCAATTCTAACTACAACTATTTGGTAGTCAACATAGCTAGATTTGCATGTAAGAGATTGGAAAACTTTATGTATTCTATCATTTCCTCAATCTACAACTCCTTTAGGCAAATTTCCACCTTATTGTAGGCATCTATCCTGTCAATGATAGGTTTCCAAACTTCTCTTCATTGTTGGACTTGATGGAAGGTTTCATTTACTTTTGCCTTTGCCAATTGGATGTGGATTTCATTATCTTCTTTTTATAGACTGACTTGATCTTTGTAATGATCCTTGACTCTCTCAAATTTAGGAACCTATGATTTCCAGGTAGCTATCTTTATTGCAGTCTTTTGGCAAAGGGCATGAATCTCCTCAATGGAGAGGTTTCTATTTTTAACTACCAATATCCTTAGCTCTGTGTTCATTCTAGCTAGTTGCTCTTATTGTTGATGGATAAAGTTGATCAACTGTTGTTTATGCTCATCAACATTTCATAGGTGATGGTTCTCTATGATTAGTTGCACATTCTCCTGGTGGGTCAAATCCAAGATCTTCTAAATTTTGTGCTAGGTAGTTGCTACTAAGGATTGGTAGAACACTGTTGTCTCCATTGCATCCTTAACCTATTTCAATTTGGTGTGGAGCTATTTAAGAGCTTCATTTCTTATCAATGCTGGGTTAAGAAATGTAGGGTCAATAATTTGGGCTCTTAATTCAGTGACTTTAGTAGCCAAGCATTCATTTAGCTTCTTAGCTATTTCAAGTTTCCCTTTCAAGATAATTTTTTTGAATCTTGCCTCTAATAGCTTTGATTAGGTTGCAGTAATACTATCTAGAAGATCGAAGACATCTAGAAGAAATTGAGTGATTGCCATCAGTTAGTCCAGTAGTGCTTCATGTTGTGCTATGATTAATCTACTACTTATGATCCTTGTGAACATCTACACATCTTTGAGTGCAGTGATGTTTGATACAAATGTTGCAGGTGCATGGATTTTTTCAATAATTCTATTAGCAACCATCTCTGTTGTTGTCGCCTACTCTTGGTGCTGCATCATCGGCACTGTTGCCCCCTCACCTTCCTCTAAGCCCATTGAGAAGGTTGTGGAATTTCCAAATATTTCTGGGAGTGGTTGTTATTCTATAAGAGATTCCATAACCTCTCTAGTGCTAGGATTCGACCTTGTGAACAATTGCATTCGTTGGACCGAGAAAATGGATCCAACTCCTTCCATCATGCTGACTATTGAAGCCATCTCATTTAGGTGATTCATCAATGGTTGGTACATAGATGGGTCCTATTAGTCATTCCTGCTCATTACTCTTGTTTCTCAAGATCCATTCTTAGTATTTGTACAACCGTTGGGTTATTGTAGCGATGTCTGGCATAGTTGTTTGTGTGGCAAGTGGAAGTGATGGCTGGTGCTCCTATGCTTGAATGCTTTTTAGGCATTTTATCTTTCATCATCTTTGCCTAATTAGTGGTTGCAGCATGCTTGATAGCATCATTTGTATAACAAACTATCCCTTCCCTTCAACAAAATTTTCTAATGAGGCATGGAAAGGGGAGTGCGTTTCTTCCATGTTTATTCTCTTTAAAGCACTTTTCTATCTATAGATAGATTAGCTTGATAGGAATCTCCCACTCAAAGTAACACACACATGGGTAGAAAAAGTAATGATCTTGCTGGGCCTCACTGTGGGGTTTAGGTAAAAGGCTACAATGTTGTAGTGAATTCTTTCTGCCATTGTGAGCGTGCTGTACTCCTTGCAGTCAACACCATAGCACTATCGAACCCATGCATTTTGATGCTATGGTTTGCTTGCATTGAAATCTCTACGAGATTCATCCTATTTTCTAGAAACCCAAGCACTTCAACAATGGACTACACTAATTAGAACACTAAGATGTCCTTGATTTTGACTATTGAATTGAACTACCTATTATTTGAAAATAAGAATGTCTCTCCCATTACCACTCCCTAGTGGAAGTGATAATTGGCACATAGTAGAGGTCTTCAGGTGGTCCTATACTTCTTTAGGTGCTTGCTCCAAGAAAGAGCTAAATTTTAACTCTTGGAACACTATATTTTGGACCTCCCTTGATCTTATTTTTTTTAAGTAGGCTTCTCTCAAGGTCACCTCAAGGTTTGCTTACTCAGCTAGTGCCTCATCTTAGTGAGAATGTTGTGTTCCTACTACTGGTTCTGGAATTCGATGAATAGATTTCACCTCAACCTCTTCCCTAAGAGGACCTATGACATGGGTTTCAAGTAGTTCTTCCTATGGTTGTTCTTGGTCCCTTCGCATTCTTGGCCATATCTCTCTTGGTTGAGACACTCCTCCTTCCTACGTGTGTTTTCCTTTTAGTGCCATCTACAGTCACAACACATCCATGGATTACTAGATATAACCTATAACTTTGAATATTTGAATACCTTATCTTGTTAGTTAGTTACACTTGGCTAAGTTTGGACCATGGTAGATTGATTATTTTATTAATTAATTTTCATTATAAGTGTCATCAGAGCTCGTTGAAAGAGTTTAACTTCTATAATTTGATGTTTAAATGTTGATTTCTTAGTTAAATGGCGAAAAGTTTTCTATAAAAAATGACACATTTTTGGCCCCCACAACTAAGAGCTTACCTTTGGTAGCTACAAGATTGAATAATAGAGTAATTTGGATAAATGGTTAGGAAGTTATGGGCTTTGGAAGGTTTTGGGCTCTGAAAATTTGAAAAACTTCCTTGGCATTTGTGAGCAAATGTGAAAATTTTTAAGGGGTACAACATTTTTATACTATTTTTGCACTATGTCAATGGGGCTGCATATATATGGCCTCATATATGCATGGGCTCCATTGACGAGGCCCCATTTGTGGGGACTATAAAAAAATTTGCAAATGTAAATATCTTGAAAAATACAAGGAATTTTTGAATGAATTTGGAGTGTATGGAGTCCCAAAAAAGCCAAGAATATGATGAAATCATTGAATAGGGTCTTTGAAAGCTTAAAAATTAAAAAATTTGATGGAGAATATGTGCATTGAACAAAATATGTAAAGGAGCACATGGTTGGATGTAGAAGATGGGTGTATGAAAGATTCTGATTACAAGAATGCCTAAGAATAAGGTGCTTAACGAACCCACCCAAGAGATATGCAAGTGGGTCCTTCTCATAGTAGGCACGTGCCTTATTTTCCCTTGCATAATCTCAACCTAAGGAGTTTGTTGCCCCATAGGTGATTAATGGTTGATGAAAGTTAAGGATCAAAACCTGGAAGATTCTACCAAAAAGTTCAAGTATGTCAAATAGTGATACCTAATCAAGAACATGGACACCAATAGTGAGGTGAGTTACTAGTAGCATAGATAGATGATGGAGAAGGTGGAATGGAATTTCAAATTGAGGTTATAAGAAGTCCCTTATGGATTTATGTTTAAATGACCTGGGAAGATCCATCCTTAGTCTAGACCAAAACCAATCACTTTTAGTGACTTCACATCATCACCCCAAGATTGATCCACCTCCTCAAGAAATAAGTGTACTCCCATAGAATAACC
The DNA here is from genome assembly GCA_015680685.1 of Gnetum montanum. Taxonomy (NCBI): domain Eukaryota; kingdom Viridiplantae; phylum Streptophyta; class Gnetopsida; order Gnetales; family Gnetaceae; genus Gnetum; species Gnetum montanum. The sequence continues at coordinate 40,702 of MNCI01006484.1, forward strand.
ACTACTCTAGTGACTTCACATTATCACTCCAAGACTAATCCACCCCCTGAAGACACAAGAGTGCTCCCACAGAACAGCCACCATTCCATAAAGAGAAGAAAAGAGAAGCAGCAAGTGAGAGAGGGCCTTAGTTAGAGGGGACCTTTAGGCATGGGTAACATGTCTTTCTAGTTCCATAACCAGTGCTTGTAGCCTGTTTATTTGTCTAAGGTGTGTGCTTTGAATTCTTGTCATGTTTTTTATTATTTTCTTGTATTTTATTTTATTTTTTCTTTTAAGATGGGAACCACACCATGTAAATACTTTATTCAACTTCCTATTATTGGTCAAGATGGAATAGTAAGAAGTCTATGAAAACACTCATGCACCTGAGAAAGTAGAAGAATACAAAGAGTATTGAGTCCTCTTGAAGTCACACCTTGTTTAAACCTTTGAATCCATCCCAATTTTGGAAACTACTAAGGTTACAAATTTATTAAAAGTTTATTTAATGAAAAGGAATCTCAAACTTATAAAACAAGAAAAACCATAGAGTTTGTGGATGGGTAGATGTCATGGACTCACTACCTGTTCCATGAAAAAAGAAACCATGTCTTAGCCATCAGTACAAAAATTTAGAAATAGAAATCAGGCATTAGCAAACAAAACATTAAACACAAACCACCATTAGTAACAGCTACAGCACCACTGTGTCCTATTGGCATAAAGCACATTTATCAACAAAAATTAGAAAATCACACTAAAATAAAGTACAATATATAAGAAAGTGTAAAATACTCAAGAAATATTTAAATGTACTAACAATGGTGTAAAACAAAAAATGGTGCAAAATAGGAAGAAATTTTAAAATGAAAAGTGTGTAAAATAAAAAATTTGAAAAACAAAAATGTGTAAAACAAAAAAATAGAAAAACTAAGGAGGCATGTATATGATTAGCATGGATGGCCATCTCCTCCATGATTGAGTTGGAAGGAGAAGATCTGAAAAATTGAGCATGGTTTCCCATCTATTTAGGTATTTGTTGCAGTGGCTTGCTTGGGCTCATGGAAAGGCTTTATCCATTAGTTGTTGACCAACTACTTTTTGTTTGGGCTTTTAGGTTTGTATATGATCATGGCCCTAGAATAAAAGGCTTCATCAATTATATAAGGCCCTTCCCATAATATTTGGAATTTGGTTTTTGAGGTACGTGTGTGGGATTCTAATAGAAAACCTTATCTCTTGGTTGAAATTTTACTTTCTGTATTCTAAGATCATGACATTATTTATTGAATGTCTTCTAGACTTCATTCAAAGATAGGGCCACCAATTGATTTTTGTCTAGCACATTGAGGTTAATCAAATTTTCTTTTTGTGGTAGACTTAGGTCAAGATCCAGGTCACAGGCTATTGAGAATGTATGAAGCTTAGATTGAATTGGAACTGTTGGAAGTTTTCCATATACTAACTTGTAGGGAGAGTAGGCAATTGGGAGTTTCCATGTTGAGTAGTAAGCCGGAAGGGCATTGTTGGGTTTTATGCTCTAGTTTGTCCTATATTTGCTAATAGTTCTTGGTAAAATCTTTGTAATCTCCCTATTAGTCATCTTTGCTTGACCATTGGCTTGGGGGATGATAAGGTATTGTTAATTTATGTTCAGTGTTGCATGAGTTTTTGAAAAGTGGAACCTATAAAATGGATTCCATTGTCAGAAATAAGTGCATGTGGCATCCTAAACCTATTCATAACATTTTATTGTACAAATTAAGTAGTAGTGGATAATGTACAATTGGTGACAGTTGCTACTTCTACGCAGTTGGTACAATTGTTTATGATAATGATTATATATGCATTCTCATTGGACATGGGTGTGATGGGACCCATGAAATCTATGCCCCATATGTCAAAGGGTTCTAGCGGCTGAATCCACTATTAAGGATCCTTCATTCATGTGGTCATCTCATCATCTCGTTGGTAGTGCTCACATGATTGGACAAATTGGTGGACATCCCTGAAGATTATGGATCAATAGTATCTTGCCATTAGGATTTTTATGATCATGCATCTCTTAGTATAATGGCCTTCACAAGGCCATCAATGCATACCTTGTAAAGATGTTTGTTGATTTCCATGAAGTGCTTAGCCTGATGAAGAAACTATTATTTCATCATGTGGTCCAAATCTTGTGGCATCTCTTGAGTGAGAAGATAAGTGAGGATGCCATCATACCATTTTGGTTTTATGGGAATTTGTTCATTTTCTATAGTAGAAAAGAGGAGTTCATTAGGAAATAGATCAAATAATGGGCTTTTCTCCTCATTGTTATCCCATCGTAACTGAGACAAGTGATCGGTAACCACATTCTCAGTTCCATTTTGATCTACCATTGTAAGATTGAATTCCTGTAAGATCACCAACCAACATATGACATGAGGGCTCATCAGTAACTTGTTCATAAGGAAGTTGATGATACTATGATAAGTATGCATAAACACTTTATATCCAAGCACATAATGTCTAAACTTTTTTAGAGCATACACCACTACCATGAATTCTTTTTCCATGGTGGTGTAATTCAGTTGTGCACCCATAATGCTTTGAGTTATGCAGTGGATGTAATATGGAAATTTCTTATCATCCAACTATGTAAGAATGACTTACAAGATGTAATTAGATGCATTTATCATGATATGAAATGGTCTAGACTAGTTAGGTGGTCATAGAATTTAGAGTCTCTACCAGCTTCTATTTGAGGCTCTAGAATGCATTTTCACATTCTTTGGTCTAGATGAAGGGAGCATCTTTCTTTATCAACTTGAATAATGATTTTGTAATCTTAGAGAAATTCTCTATGAATTTTTGGTAGTAGTCAATGTATCCAAGGAATGACTAAACATCTTTGACAATTTTTGATTGGCAAGTGATTCCTTGGATGATCCTTATCTTTTTGGAGTCTACCTTAATCCCTTCCTACAAAATTTAGTGCCCTAATATAATGCCTTCTTAGACCATGAGATGGCTCTTTTTCCAATTGAGTTGCAGATTTGTTTTCACACATCTTTTTAGTACTTACTCAAGGCGGTCTAAGGCTTACTTGAAGCTAGCATCATAGGTTGAGATGTTATCCATGAAGACTTCTACTCTACTACCTATTTGTTGCTAAAAGATACTTAAGAATAGATGTTGGAAAGTGGCAGGAGCATTGCATAGATCAAAAGACATCTTGCGATATGTAAAGGTTTCTTAGGGATTTGTGAATGTTGTTTTGGCTTAATCTTTTGGTGCAATATGAATTTGGTTATAGCCACTATAACCATCTAAAAAACTATAATAGTAATGCTCAAATATGGTATCCAACACATGATCAATGAATGGCAATGGAAAATGATCTTTGAATGTTGCCATGTTTAATATCTTGAAGTTAGTACAAATTTGCCATTTTCCACCTCTCTTTGGCACTATCATGAGTGGGTTAACCCACTTGCTATTTGAAATGGGATAAATGAACCTTGCCTTAAGGAGTTGCTAAATCTCCTCTTTGATAATTTGCTTCAATTTTGGGTTCAACTGCTATTGTGGTTGCCTCCTTGGCTTCATGGATGGATTAGTGTAAATGTGGTGCTAGCATATCTGTGGATCAATTCTAGTGAGTTTAGGATATGACCAAGCAAAGGCTATTGGTCATTTGTTAATCACTTTCAATAGTTTTTCTTTCTACTTAAAGAGCAAGTTTGGCATTAAGTATGACCAACTTGCCATTTTTTCAAGAGCCTAAACCCTAAACCCTAAACTCTAGGGAATCTTGTTTAAAATTTTCAAGGATCTCCAACTCTTCCCAATTGGTATCAACATTTTCATCATATGAGAGTTGGTGATGAACTTGCTCTAGTTCATCCATGGTTGTGACATAAGTGCATGTTAGGCTCTCGGTAGGTTCCATGCACATTGTGCTATTGTCAGAATCACCAGTCAACCACTAAGTATCTTCTTGTTTTGTGGCTACTGTGTATAGACACCTCTAAATATCTACCTCATGGGAACACTGCTTGCATGTGGAAATAGATACTTGTTTCATAGACTAGAGTTTTTACATGTCATTGCACCTTGTATCATTGTACGTGATGCATGGAACTAGTTTCTTCTTGATATTTCTAAATGCATTTTTCTTTGATATCTCTAAGGAAAGATCTTTGATGCCCATTCTTGCATCAATAGTGCTTAGCCATGTCCTTTCCACAATGATTGGGAAGTCTCCCTTATAGTTCTCAACCTTGATTACTAGGAAATCGGTAGGATAAGATCACTCATAGATAGTGGTTACAATGTCTTCGACCAATCTAAATGGAATAGTGATGGACTGGTCTACCAATTCCAATATGATATTACTCTTCTTAAGAGGTGGTAGGTTTCATGCAGTGTAGATCTCATGAGATATCAAGTTCATACCAGAATTGAAATTAAGAAGAGCTTGTCATGGTTCATTTCAAGTAATCTATAAATAGATAAGGGACTCCTAAGATTAGCTAATTTCCTAGGAAGGTTGTTTGCTTGGATCTAATTAGATATATCATGGGTGAGCATAACAGTAATGATTTTGGAAAGCATTTGGTTTGAAGGGGACTTGATGAAATGGTTTGTAGAGGATTTGGTAGAGTAGGGTGACCAACTGCCTAAGTCAATGAGGGGTTAGTAGGGCTATTGGATCAGAAGAATGGTCTTTTATAAGCATGAGGTTCTGAACCCCTCAATTGATGAATCAGTTGTAGATTAAGGGCCTTGGTAGTGTTACTTTGCTATGGCTAGGTTGAAAGTTCACCTTGCATGAATGGAGCCGGTAGTAGCTATGTTGAGGATGGAGGAACAAGTGCATGAACATGAAGAGGATAAGGATAAAATATGGCATCCTTTCTAGAATATGGAGAATGAGCTTTGTAGTATTTAGGAAGGTGGTAGTGATGTTAGAAAGGCGAAACATAACTGAAAGAGTCACGTGGAGACAGGGATTGTTGAACGTAATACTCATATGGATTTGATTGCCTGTAAGGTTTTTGTTGCCTTGGTGATGGCATCCCCCATGACTGTGATTGGTGCCATTGTTGATATTGCTCATACAATTATAGTGGAGTTCCACTTGGATAATATTATTGTTGTTAATAAAATTTCTTGGTATTTCCTTGAGGATAAGATAATCTTCTAGGTGTTTGCCTTTTTGCTAATCATGGATTCAAAGCATACACTCTAGACTCTTGTAAGTGTGACACGATGGGGCAACATCCCTTAGGATGTTTGTATTGGTAGATGTCATACCCACCATCATTATCTAATGTAGTTCCTACAACTTCATCTACTGCAACAATCTTGCCCTTACCCCTTTAGTAGGCATTCTTAGCTTCTTTTAACCTCCTACGGTTACGATCGCTACTTTACTCTCTTAATTATTTGATGATTCTCAGAGTAGTTTAGAATTTTTTATCCAATGAATTCCATATTTTATCACCTTGGCCAAAATTTAATACATAGATTTTTGGATTGGCAATATGTTTCTATTTGCCACCTCATCAAGTGATTATTCCTCACTATCATAAAATCAGACCTCCCTCTTTCTAATGGGAGGATCCCTATTGTATTTCTTTGCACTTTCACATTTTCTCAATTCTCCTTCTTCTTTTACTACCTACTCAATTAGCCTTTGAATCTGATGAGCTTTGAGTTTAGATAGTCTTCCTTGGGCATAGACCCCCAGAGTTCTCCTCATTTCTAATCTAAATCCATCTATGATATGGAAAAGTTGTTCCTACTAAGAATGACCATGGCTAGGGCATCAGTGTATGAGCGAATAGTATCTACCCATGATGATGTCCAAGGGTTCATGGTTTCCTTGCTTTCATCCTTGGATCTACCTTCTTAGATTAGACACTTTGGAGTATGTTTAATACTTATCATTAAATAGCTACTCCACTTGCAGATGGATTCTGGCTTCAAGGACTAGTACTAGCTTTTTGCTTCCTAGGAAATAGCTTTAGTTTCTAACAATCATTTTGGATATTTTGTAAGGAAAATACATCATGAAAAGCTTGAATATGTGTCTGTGGATTAGAATTATATCACCCTCAAATATGAAAATATTGTTCATATCAGGTCATTTAATTTGACTATCCTTCAGATGCCTGGTTGGAATTTTTATAGCCTCTACAATATTTAACATGCTTCAAGTTTCCAAAAAAGGCTAATCATCATAATTATTTCGATGACATCGATGACATCCTCTACTACCCCTTCAATTATGGTGGGCTTGGAAATCATCATTATTGTCCCATTGTTCACCCCCATCATGGTTGTTCTTTCTATGACTTTTGTCAAAACTAGAATAGGAAGAAAAAGATGTAGATGAAGAGTAAGGAGGACTACCACCACCATGGTATCTGCCAACTCCTCTTTGTTTGTCATGGCCATGTTCATCATTTTTCTTATCCTCTTGATGCTTATCTAAGTCCCTGCCTTGACTATTATTCTTACCTGAACCTGGATTGTTGATAGTGGAGTGTAGATTTAGGGCTGCAACCCAATAACTAGTAACAAGTGGTGGAGAATGTTCATGTTTATAGTCCCTAGAGGAAGGATCCTCATTGTCATCTTGGTTAAGCAAGAACAAGGGATTGGTGAATAGTTTCTCCTTTGGAAACTCATGATGCTTCTCCTAGTGTCACTCTCTCTTGCATTGTGTTTTAGTGGTATGGTAGTCCTGGTAGTTATAATTATGCATAATGTACTCCTCTTGAAGATATTAGATGCCAAGCCTCCTACGAGTTTAAGGTAGCATTATGGGCATAAATCAATCAGGAGGCATTACAATGTTGCCTTTGTAGGTGTTCATCCTGATGTAGGATGAAGGTGAAGTCAAGCACATACTCATCTAGATGAGTAGACACCACCTTGCATTCTTGAGGGACTAGAAGATTAATATCATCACACCTATGAGAAGAAGATATTTTGTAATACAAATAGGATATTAGTGTGCTTATGTGATTATATTATTTGTGAAAATGATTTTGACCTTAGGGTTCATCCAATGATGTTAATGGTATTTATTAAACCTAAATAGCACATGTTTTAAAAAAAAAGAGTCCCCAACAATGATGCTAATGATGAGCAGTCAAGGTACCCCTACATCCAACCATATGAATCATGAAGCATTCATGTGCAATCTAGTCAAATTTTGTGAACTCTAGCTTTTGGTATACTAGTCTTCCAGGAAGTGCACTTTGCCCTAATAGTCATTTTTTGTCTTCCCAATTACACTTGTGATGCACAAAGGTATGGTTAAGTGTAATAGAGGCATATGATTTTTATTATTTTATGTTTTATGCTCTTGGTGCTTTAAAATAAAGAAATGAAGTAGATTAATAGCTAATTTAATTTAACTAGTTAACTAGTCCTAACATAAGTATTTGGTCCCACTTTCTGTAGATGTCTTGAACCCATGTATCCACTACTAGGATTACAAAGCACTATGCTACTAGGTGAACCAAGCAATAATACTGCTGGGATTACCAAGTGAATACATGTTTACACTCGAAGCAGTCATACTTATGTGTTTAATCTATTTAGCTTAATTAATTAACTAATCACTTGAATTCTAATTTAACTTAATTAATTACATAATTAATAAAAACAATAAATGCATATATGAATCATTAATCTATTCCAAGTGCTACAAGCTTTGATCAAAAAGCTTGTCTTTATTGCTATTGACACTAGTGTGTTTAGGTACAATAGTGCTTTAATAAAGATCTGTACACTTTCTAACTTCTATTATAGGCACTCAGAGAAATATTCTAACTCTTAAATGATAAAACTACAAGAGCTTTGCTACAACTATGTTGTGACTTTTCAGAAACTCATCTAGTGAGTAGGGATTTATAGATTTTATTGGAGCACTACGTTGAGGGAGCCCCATAGATGCAACAAAAGCTACATCTATGTGGCCTTGTTGATGGGGCAACATCACATAGAGGAGGCCTTGTTAATGAGGCCATGCCAATATGGGCCTATCGACACAACACAACAATGATTGATCAATGAGCATAGAACTATTTAACCTTGGTTCCCTGATGAACATGTTAACACCATTAGCTAAGTGCTCGAGGGCTATGAGGTGGTCATGCACTTTGATAAAGCTCCAATAGCCCATGAGGCTAGTGCCACTACCATCATAACATTTTCATTTAGTGAAATCCAATCCTTTGCCTATCGATTTGAGTTTCCATGTATCAAAAATGTAGCAGAGCATGAGGGTTTGATCAGAGGGATGATGATCGCTTGTGACCAATGAGTTAGATTCTTGATGATCAAAGGTGACTAAAAACTTGTGATTAACCAAGGAACCAAGGATTACACTTGTAAAGCCAAACATCTACAACCTTACTATGACATAGGGAATAAACAATTACAAAAAAATTATAGGCATTGATATCCAACATGTACCCTAAACTTAGAACACTATAGGCAATTCCATTGCAATGCTAGCCCTTAATGCAATGCTAGATTTTCTTAGCAAACTATCCACCTTGATTGTGGATTGTGCCATTCCCATCATGCAGAGCATTGAGGATACCTTTGTGGCCATAGTTCATACTACTTCCCAAAATGAGTGGTATGACGATATCAAGTTTTTCCTTATGCATGGTGAACCCTCACAAGGCCTAACTATCACTCAAATAGATGTTGTACATAAATGATCCAAATAGTATGTCATAGTAGGTGATAACACATTATGTCAATGGTCCTATGATTGCATATTATTAGTGTACCTAGGCAATGCTAAAGCCCAAATAGTCCTAGAGTAGGTTCATGAGGATGTATGTGAGAGACATATAGAACCTAGAGCTATGATCACTAAGATCAAAAGGTTAGGCTATTATTGACCCTATATGGAAAGTGACTACTTGCAGAAGGTTAAAAATTGCAACACATGCCAATGTCATAGTAACCTTATACACGTATTGCCAATTGAATTACACATTACTTAGATCACTTAGTCATTTCAATGGTGGGAATTGGATATCATTGGACCTATAACACCTAAATCTTCTGCAAGGCATAGCGTTATCATCACTACAACCGAGTACTTTACAAAGTGGGTTGAAGCCATTTCCCTAAGAAGAACAACATCTAAACAAGTTTGTAAATTCATACTAGACAACATAGTAGCTAGTTTTGGCATATCTATGATAATAGTCATAGACAATGGACCATAGTTTAGTAGTTAAGAAATGAAGAAATTTTATCACGACCTAGGGATTAAGAACTCATTCTTATTACCATATTACCATCAAGCCAATGGACAAGAAGAAGCAAGCAATAAGGCCATAATCAACTTGCTCAAAATGATGTTGAATAACAACAAGTGCAAGTGGCATGAGCAGCTTGTCCATGCACTTTGGGTCTATAGAACCACATTCCGTATGACAACTAGTATAACTCATTATAGCTTAGTTTATGATGCTAAAGCTATTTTACCTCTTGAACTACAGGTACTGTTGCTCCAAGTGTCCTAATTAGACTTCATCAATGATTTGTAGGATAAGAAGTTGCATACCATGGACCTAGACTTAATGGAGTAATGGGTGTAGATGATTATTCACATTGAGTGATATTAGAAGAGGTAAAAATGGTAGCACAACCATAACCTGCTCAAGTGTAAGATCAAGAAAGGGGATATGGTCCTCAAGGCCATCTACGAGCATGTAGACAAGTTCTTACTCAATTGGGAAGGGCCTTTGTTGTCATTAGGGCCTATGACAATGGAGCATGTACAGTAGTTGACATGGATGTGAATGGATTGGCCAATCTAGGTAATCATTTTTATCTAAAGCCTTACTACATGTACCAATAGCCAAAATCAACAACCTTCATAGCCAACAACAAGTGAGCATGCATGATCTATTATGCACAATAGGAAACTTTATGGCATATGTAACCTATGGTAGCTAGGTTTGATCATTTTATGCGGCCTTATGCAATGTATTGTAACAACATTTTTTCTTTTCCTTATTTCATATCCTCTTAGAGTTATTCTTACATGATGAATCCTGGAGTCATCACAAAGATGTAAGTCATCATGATAGCAAGTCATCATGTGACCTCGATGCATAAGATTTGGTGAGTTTGTTTTGCTATGTTAAGAGTGCTTATTTCACCTCATTTCTTATTACCATCTTCTTGAATGCAACCTTGTAGCCTTATTAGAGCCTTCCTTATCTTGAATGTTAATTTTGACCAATGTTTGACACTCATGTATTATGGCCATGTAACATCCCTTTTTCATGCTTCATTCACAAGTCCATTGAATGTAATACATCTCATTCAATGGAAAAACCATTAAGTTCATCAAGCATAGCACATCTTGTTCGATGGGAAAATCATTTAGGTTGTTGATGTAACATACCTAACTTAGCAAGAAAATGAAATCAAACTAACCTTGGCAAAGAAACCTAAAGAAGGTTTCACCCCTATAGAAAAATATGATGAAGAAATTTCAAAGAAGCCAGAAAGACCAATAAGGACCAAAAGGCTAAACTAATGGCTCTAAACATGCAAAGGGATGAGACTAGTGGCCAAAGAATCTTGGAGCAAGATGTTGGATCCTCAAATGCATTCATTGAGTGATGAACATCTCAAAAAAAGAAGTGCCAAAATCACTGATTGACCAACATGTTAGTGTAATAGTCATGATGTCAACATGGAATGAATTGTTAAACTTCATAATTGTTTTCCTATAACCTTATTACCATTACCTCATCATAGCCTTATCTTGTCATCACAAGCACCCTTTGGCATGGTTTGACATGACTAAATCAAGAATGGAGAGGAGTGTTAGTGATGGACTTGTAGTGGTGTTTTGTATTCTTTGTCCATGCCTCTCAAGTCAATCCTCTAGACATCAACAAAGAGGGACCAATTAAACACCACAAAAAATGCATGTTTTAGCCTTTGTAGCCCTCACCCCTTGAAAGCTAAGGCTAAAATTCATTGTAAATGTAAATATTGTAATCCAAGAGATGCAATTTCACATACTTTAGCTTTTGGGGCTGAAAAATGCCTCATAAGTGGTCAAAGCCTCAACCCCCAAGTGAAAAAAGTCATATTATGCCTATATTTGGGCTTGGGGGTTAGGGGGTGGGGGGTTAAAAATACCTTTTGGGCTATCAAAATGGGAATTTTGATGGGTTTTGTGGGGGATGTAACATTTACTATGCTAGAAATGCCTATGGGGTGCAGAGGAGGTGTGGGGAGGGGGTATGATCTAATTTTACCCAACATTGGGGGGTGTAGCATCACCCATGCCCAACATTGTAGGGTATAACTCTTACCCCCTAGTGTTGCACCTTCTCCCAAGCATTGCTCCAACATGGTCCAAAATTGTAGCATTGCTCTAACTCTAGCATTGACCCTAAACTTTAGTGTTGCTATTTGAAGGCCTAGTGTGGGTAAATTTTCCATTTACTATTTTTGGTGAACAATATGGTTTTGATGCATGGGGGTATCAAAACTTATCATACATAGCAACCTTTCTAGATTTGGATAGCTACAACACTTGCACATAGTTAGAATTCTATTAGCAATTAGGTAGAATTTGCAACCAAATTTGTCATCAAAACCTTATAAAAATCAGGCCCCAACACCATAGAAGGGTTCCATGAATTTTGAAATTCCATACTTTTCCATTCAAGAGCTCTTGCAATCTTTCATACACGTAGCTTCTTGAATCCTCAATGTGGAACTTGTAGCTATCATAGCCATTATTACATCCTCCCATTTTTTAAGATTTTGTGAGCATTTGGCACCAACGTTGAGAATTTTTAGCTTGAGACTCCTCGTGTTGCTCATCCTAGTTACCAAGAAATCCCCACAAATCTCATCCCCCTAGTTACCCTTGAATCATGGAGCTGTTTGTGGCACCTAGAGCCACTAGTTTCAACAAACTCTGAACCTCCCATCAAAGTGAACTTCCCTTGCTAATCCAAGCACATATTGTACACATTCCTTATGCATTATTTTTTTTGTTAGAATAAAGTTTACAGTTATGTTTGTGTGCAAATTTTATCTATTTGTTTGTTTCATTTTAGTGCATTTATTTTTTGGATCTATATATGCATTTTCATCTTTGTTATCTTGTTTGATTCTCCTAAAGTGCCTGGGTGATGTGTCAAATTGTCTAAGATACCTTGGATCCTTTTTTTTTTTTTTTTGCAAAGGCCCTCGGGATATAGGATTAAAATTTCTACATCAAAATGCTCAATTTTCCAGCAACCAAATTTTCCAATCGCAATAGGGATTTTAGAGAAGGTGTATTATAGGATCGTAATCCTAACATAAATAAACAAGTTACTATTATTTGGATAGAAGTTGAATTATGTCTAGAGATAGATGTGGCTACTAATGCAAGTGATGTTTGAAAATTCAAAGCACTTATAGGTTGAGTGGTATCTCTTAAGATTGTTATGTGATTTAGGATTTGGATAACCGTGGGATTTTGTTATTTTAACATAGCCAAAGTAATGGGGTTTGTTATATCCATCCTTACGTTTAGAGTATTTAGGAAAGGATTAAAGGCCAAAGAGAATGAGAATTTTCTTTCTAATTCACTTATCTCCAAATCATCCCTTAGTGTTTCTTATTTTATATCTTCCTCCTCTACTAATTCTTCTATTACTCTTCAAGTATTATTTTGAATGAACTCTTGTATCTTCTTAATTGGTTGGGTCAATAAAAATTCCATTTCTTATTGATGAGTTTCATATGTTTTAGTCGAGATTTCTCCTAGTTCTCCTAGTTCTTCTAATTTAAGACTTAACCCTTTTTGTTCAAGTTCCTCTAGAATTTTCTCCAAATGAGTTATTACAATACATTTATAATAAATTTTAGTGCTTCTAGGTGGTTGAATTCTAGTTATATCCTTAATTTTTTTAGTTTATTTTGTTAAGTTTTCCTAATAAGAACAACCCTTTTTGACACACTCATCAACAACTATTTCAAAAAATTTGCAAATAGTTTTTATAGTACCTCTAAGGATAGCCTTAAAAGTAATTTTTTAATAACTTTCTTTAGTTTTAGGAATTAATAGAATATCATCTTGTGAAACACCACAAGAATTTGCATGTTATAGCCAATTTTCATGATGTAGCTTTCACCCCATGAAACCTGAGGTAAAACTTCATTGTAAATGTGAAGATTGTAACCCACAGTGGGAAATTTCACATGCTTTATACTTTTGGGGCTGAAAAATGCCTTATAAGTGGTCAAAGCCTCATTTCCCAAGTGAAAAAAGTCACATAGTATCTATATTTTGGCTTGGGAAGGGGTTAGAAATGCCTTTTAGAATGTGAAAAATGGCAATTTTATGGGTTTTATGGGGGGTATATATTTTTCTATGCTAGAAAAACTTGTAGGGGTGTAGATCTCACCTACCCCCAGTGTGGAGAGGTGGGAGGTTTTCCCACAACTTGGAAACTTTCCCCTTGCATGGAGACTACATGCTTAGCTTGGAAACCTTTTTCCCTTAGCATGGAGACTTCATCCTTAGCATGAAAAATACATCCCACCAATGTGGAAGCCATAATAGCTAGATTTCATCACTACATGTACTCCAACATTGACCAACCACTTCGGAAATGATGATGGAAGGCTGAGCATGGAAGATTCAGCTTCAGCATGGAAGGTGTGTCCTCATTACTATTTACTATTTATATGATAACCCTCCAAATTTGGGCACCCATCTCACTGGAATAAGATAGAAATTTGCAACAATTTGGCAACCAATTTGTAGCTAAATTATAGCCCAATCATAGCCATTTTGCAACCTCATTCATGGCCCAAGACCTATAAAAACCAACCTCAAACACCATTGAGAGGTTCCACTTTTTTGGTACTTGAATAAATTGAGAATACATACATTTTTCCAAGCAATAATTCCATACTTGGGGCATTCTCAAGTACTCAAGGGCTCTTGTAATCTTCCACATTTGCATTATTTTTAACCCTAGTGTGGAAGCATTATCACCTTGATACTTGTGAATTTTTGGTATCAATGTGGTACTTTTGGAATTCCAAAACCCTAGTGTGAAGCAATTGGGCATCTAAAGTTTTTACTTTTCTCATCCTTAGTAGTGATTAACATTACAAACCTAGAGTAGCAGCAAAGGTGGTTTAATAACATTAGAAGTGGTAGGACATCTAGATCGTGGAGTTGAATACATCATCTTCAACAAATCCTGAACCCCCACTCAAGTGAACTCCCCTATTACCCTCTTAGATACACTTTGTACAATATCTCTTAACTCCCATTTATTTTATTCTTTGTAAAATAAAGTTTTTATTTTTTGGTTCATGCTAAGATTAAATCTGTCATTTATTTTAGTGCCTTAATATTACTTCAATCTACAATTATATTATTTATCTAGTTTTTCATTTTGTAAGTCCATGGTTGATCTACTGGACCAACTAGGATGCCTTGAATCCCATTTTTCCAAAGGCCTTGGGGATTCGTGGGTTGAGGATTGCTGTGTAGCGGATCCAATGGTTCTTTCCAATGAATCAAAATTTCTAGTCATAATAGTTTTCTTGGTTCTAGAAGGAAGACCTATGCCCAATTTCTATTTCAAAATTTGTTAGCCATATTACCAACATTGTTTCCTAGTAGTAAATTTGCATTTTTGTAGCCAAGATGTTGGAAATCCAATGCTATCCTTACCTCCCTTGTAGCAAAAATCCTAGCATGGAAGTTGCAGGTGGTTCAAGTGTTGAAATTTCACAACATCTACTATGAATTTTCAGAACAATACCAATGTGGAAGCCTTAACAACCATTTAATTATTTTTGCCACATTTTTGCCACAAAACTAACATTGGTTTCCATACCAATGAAGCCTACTTTCCCCTCCTTTGTGATAAAAGTTGATAGCTTGCCAAAATCATTTTTGCAAATTGCCAAGTTACCATTTTAGCCTTCAAAATTTCCTCCATTCTCTCCAACATTGAAATAAAAGGTGCGAGGTTCACACTATCTCACCCTTCTTCTTTCCCCTTGCCATGCCTAGCGTAGAGATAGTTGGAAGGCCAACGTGGGAGAGGCTGAACACCAATTTCTCCATAGCCAATTTTGCAAGTTGAAAGCCCCTTTTTTCTCATTTTTTGTAGCTAAAACCCAAAAAAGATCAACATTGCCCCTTCCCCCCTATGACCAACACTACAACATGGAAGTTGTAGTTGGTTGGATGGTGGTTTTTCACAACACTTATTGTGAATTTTTTAGCCAAAGCCAATGTTGAAACTTTTCCACTTTATTTTTCTTTTTGTTGCCAATTTTTTCTAATTTTTAAAGTGGATGGTGCAACCCTTTTAGAAATCATAAAACTTCCAAAATTTAGCTTGCTCCTCCATCTTTCCTAGCTGAGAAAATTGGTATCTTCTTAAAACTAGTTTTAATGGAAAAACACTAACTTTTCACTTTGGTTTTTATCCTTTTCTCCCCTGCCATACCTAGTGTAGAGGCAGTTAGTGGGCCAATGTTGGTGAAGCTTGTTACCAACTTTCCCAGCTTTCCTTTTTTGGTAAATGGTTAAATCCTCTTTACCCCCACTTACTAATTATAGTAAGTACTTCATTGTTGGACATTTTTGTTTCATTTAATAGTTTTGGCATCTCATTCACTAGAGTTTAATTTTTTTATCATTTATAGCCTCTTTTAAGCCATTCTCAACAAAAGAGCAATTTCTTTTTAATAGTCCACCAAATTGTCTGTCACCCTCCAACAAGCCATGAGGGTCTATGATCCCAAAGATCCTACCATCATTGAATGTAGGTGATCTTTGAGGATTAGAGAAAAAAGTCCCAACTTTATCTCCATAATGAAGATTGTTATCATTACATTTGCCCCAAAATATAGGCTAGCCTCATGATTCCACATGTGGAAGAAGAGGAAAAAAATAAGTTTGATCTTGTACATGAAAACGGGGAAAAGTGTGTCCCTTCCCCATATGACCAAAGACCTCTAACTGATGTCTATGCTAGCATCTTGGCTTAATTAATTGTGATGGAAGAGGAAGATGATAAACATAGCTTAGAAGAATAACAAGAGGAGAAGGATGAATCTAGGATATAATCTGAGCCCAAAAACATCCTAGGAGGATTGTTTCCAACAAATGTCTCCCAAGGTCATAGTGCCTTTCTCTAATACTTTTGTTTTCTCCATGGTCATGATGCCTCCATCTTCCACTCCTTCCTACCTTACTATAGCTGGTCCCACATTGGTCATAGCCACACAGCAAACTCAATCAACATTGTAGCCAATTACCTATAACACATTTATGCTATTGGCTACACAACAATCATCAACGCTGGTTTTCACCAACACAAACCCATTAACTACTTGTGTGGGGTCCACCATGGAACCCCAAGCAACTCAAGGATCATACACCTCCTTTATCTTATTTGTGCCTTAGGTACTGGCACAAACATTATTTTTCTTGTTTGGCCCACAAGGTACAACTATAACGCAACCTCTTCCTTTTGTCCTACAACCCATAGCAAAGTCACAAGCCTCACGACAAAAGCCACAACCATATGTGAAAACTTTGCAACCAACAAGGCCATCATAGGGCTTAGATCAAGCCTTTAAGATGATCCAAGACCTAACAGAGAAGTTAAAGAGGCTTAAAGCCTCTAGTTCACAAATTGTCAAGATCATGAACTTCTACTAGGATGATCCCATCATTCTTGTGGTCCCACTCTTGACACTTCCTCCTAGTGTCCTTATTCCTCAATTTAACAAGTATAATGGAGAAGGTGATCCTAATGCTCACCTTATTACCTTTCGATCTGAATGCTTACTCATACAGCCATGGCCTGATACCATCATGATGATTTTCCCTATGTCCTTGACTAGGAAAGTACTTGATTGTTACCATGCATTACCTAGGGGATCCATATTCACTCTAGAGGACTTGATAGTCCATTTTGTTAACTACTTCAAGTATAACTTGAAGCTTGACACAATACTTAACCAACTCATGAAGGTCAAGAAGGGATCCCAAGAGCCTATGCAGAAATTCATTCAATGGTGGAATGGACAATTGAATAAAATACTAGCATTCAGCATTGAAGCCCACCTATTAGCCATATTCAAGGAAGCTATTAATGACTTCATCAAGTCTAAGATCTACTACCTTGACCCATAGTCTCCCAGCCAGGTGTTTTCTCAAACTAAAAATATAGAGGATGCTGTGGAGGCTAGTCATGATTTGGCCTATGTAGCATATAAAAATCAACATACACGGATAGATAAAGAGACAAACAAACAAAAAAATATGATTGTAGCATTTGTGACCAAAGAAACAAAGACCACGAACTAGGGGACAAGTGCCAACCCACCCAAAGTCCCCACTAATGATCGCAATAACCAACCATCAACCTCTGGGGCTACTATATTGACAAAAACTAGACCCAATTTTGAAAGAAAGGACAAGTCCAAATGTACTACACTACCATTAAAATCATTAAAGCTATTAGACCAACCTTTGAAAAGTGAGTATATTCAATGCAAATAGATGTTTGAAGCTTCCCAAAAGAAGAGTGATAGACTCTGTGAAATAACCAAAGATCCCACTAGAGCAATGAAAGATGACCCTCAATTACCTAAGTACTTCAAATTAAATCGCTTCTACTACTATCACTAACTACCTAGTCATGACATAAACTTTTTCCTTGCACTAAGGGATGACCTATAAAGGATGATAAATAGTGGGGAGCTAGTCTTAGATACTTTCAATCAAGTTTGACCATAAAATAAATCAATGTAGGTCCACAAGGACCAATTGAATGCTAATGAAAATCCTTACATCATTTCCACATTCAACATTTATGACAATCGAAAACCCCCAAGAGAATCATTTGTGATTTGAGTGCTCCTTATGATGAAATGGCTTCTTTAGCCTCCACCAGCTCAAGATCCTTTTTTGTCATAAGAGTACCATCACGAGTGCCTATGAGGGAACCTTTTGTCATCAAGGTACCTTAGCCTAACATAAAACAACTAGCCATAGCCCAGACAACTACACAATAACCTTCTATGATGACCAATGATACTACCTCTTCCTCACAAGTAATGGCTAACAATAGAAAAAATTCAGCCAAGCAAAGGAAGAAGCATAAGCAAAAGCCTAGTAATAAGGATGATAAGTAGATGGAGGTATGAGAGGAAGTGGATTCACCAAATCCCATTTCCATTTCAGCCATGCCCATAACCTCTTCTACTTAACCCCCTTCAACCAACAAGCCATAGGACCAAGAATTCCATAACAAAAACAACAAGGAAAAGCCCCAACAACCACAACCTAAAGTCAAAATTCACATTTTGATGTGTATGGAGGAAGTAAAGCACAACCAAGGCAACAAGCCCATGACCAATGATAAAAAATTCCTTAGTGCAATGGAATAAGTTAGGTAATTCCTCAAGAAAAAGAATAAAACCTTAAGCTTGTATGACCTAATGATCACTTTTGCCACACATCGTGAGGCATTACTCAAAATGTTGACTTCTATCCCCATTAGTGAGGACATCCTTGCTAATGAGGAATCCATCCATGCAATGATGGTCCCTCCCTTACTAAGGGAGGAGAAGTCAACACCCATAGTATTTTGCAATAGAAAAATCAAGGTTAATCCCAAAAATGGTGAAGTAAGTATGACTCCTTTATTCATAAGTATATGCATAGGATAATTTAAAGTACATTGAGTGCATGTTGATGATGGAGCCACACTTAATGTCATCCCATGCACCATTATTGAACACTTCAGTTTAATTGAGCAAATACAACCTACAACCACTGTAGCTCTTAAGTCCTTCAATGGATCAAGGGTTGTCATCAAGGGGTCCATCTCCTTGGATTTTGTGGCAAGGAAGTAATCCCCCACAACCGTCAATTTCTTGGTGATAGAGGAGACACTAGCATTCAACTTGATCCTAGAAAGATCTTGGTTGGCTCAATTACAAGTTGTGTCCTCTCCCATCCATCAAGAAATTCACCTTCCTTATGAGGGAGTTAAAATCATCATTCATGTTGATAACATAGTTCATGTGGTTGTCAACAATGTAAACATAGAGTAGGGGCCTAAAGTGGAGCTTCATGAACAAGCTCACAACCATGAAATCCAAGAACCCAAAAGAGAGAAACAACTCAAAAATGGAAATGATAAGAAATGGGATGCATTATGGGATGAACTCCCTTTTAACATCATAAGAGAAGGGGATGGAGAATATAAGCTTGTGTAGAATAGGCCTTACTCATTCTGTAATCTTACAAAGATTAGGAAGAATCTGCACAAGTGAAGTTCACATTAACCTTCTTCATCCTATGCCCTTATTACCAAATGCACAGATAGCCATATGGCCTAATCTTTCTTCTTCAATTTGTTACACTCTTTCATGAATTTTTATTATACCCTTTATGCATGTAACCTATGCATGTAGCCTAAGCTCATTTGCATTTTTACTTATTTATTATAGCCTTTCTTTACTTCTACTTGTCTTGTAAACATCAAAAGCCTTATAAATATATTTCTTTTTCATAACTGGTTCACTAAGATCTTAAACTAGCATGAAGGCCTACCATAGCCTTAAACTAGCAACGTCTACCAAAATAATAAAACATGGCTTGCCATGGCCTAAAATTGACAAAAGTAACCACAATTAAACCATGGTCCATTATGAGCTTAAACTGGCATCACAGTGTGCTAAGACTTTAAAATTGCATTATGGATTACCATGGCTTTAAACTGGCATCACAGTGTGCTAAGACTTTAAAATTGCATTATGGATTACCATGGCTTTAAACTGGCAATGTAGCTACAATCACATCAAGGCCCACTATGGCCTTAAACTAGCAACACAATATAACTTGTGCCTACAATGGCCTAAAACTAGTGAAAATCTCTTTTATTATATTTCTTTTTGTTTAACCTTTTATTGCATTGATTAGTTGTTTATAATTGAGATCATAAACATAGCCATTTTTAGCATTACAATGAACAACCCAAAAATAAAACCAAAATTTAAATTTAAAGTTAGAATGTTCACAACATGCATAGCCACGGCCACACTATGTGGCAAAAATGTCAAAAAATAATAATAATCTATAACAGTCTTGACTAATCATAGCCATCAACGTGAAAATAAGGAGAAATAGCCAACAAGCTAAGCTGATGAAGGTTAATGAGTGGCATTTGGAGAAGGAAGTGGTGGGTCATTTCCACCCTCACCACTAGGGCTGCTAATGTCTCCTAAGGCTTGAAATGCAACAACATATAGCTAGTTAGTAATCCATATCAAAAACCATCACTTAAAAAAAAAAAAACAAAAACATAAAATACATCTAACTTGTGGAGATTTGAACTCCATAACTTGGGTAGATGTGGAAGGCCTTCCTTCAAATAATGGAGGATTTGGTCCTCCATCATGTTAACCTATTCAACATTTCCAAGATCAATGCCAAAGAGGATGTTAGTCCTATCTATAGTAGTCCAAGTAGGAGGCTCCTCAGTAGTAGTAGCCATAGAGGTTTTGCCCATCGTAGTGGTTATTTGAAGAGTAGGGAATTGCTCCATTGTGAGAGTACTTTCAAAAAGCTGATAAGCACTCTCCACCTAGATCCCCTAAAGATCTCTAATATTTTCATCCTACAATTAAGTCTTTCCTTTAAGGCCACAACTTCCTTCCATAGGGATTCGTTGGACCTCTCTAGCTTTGATGAAGTTTTTGCACATAACATTGCTAGATCAGTAGAAATCTTGTATAACTTCAAGGGTATGCTAGATACGTTAGAGGGAAGCTTGGGTAAGAAGTCAATCTCCATGTCTTTACTAGGGTCCCACTCCATAGAAGGTACTATGCAAGCATGAAATATAATCATAAGAATAATGTAAAACCTGAGATAGCCATGACATAAGCATGACCAATAACATAGACAAACAACTAAGGCACATAAAACAAAGTCCTTACCTATCTTGGGTGTAACTTGTTGCAATCGATTGATGATGTCTTTAGCCATTTCACACGTGAACTCCACCTTGTCTAGAGTCTCCATCCATGGTTTTACATGAAACCTAGGGATAGGTGCTTGCACTGGTGGCTCAAGAACTACTATAAGCATAAAAATCATTGAATGATTAGGATGAAAATGAAATTTAAACTATAAGATATAATGAAAATATTAAGGCATGGGCAATAGCTCCTCCTCCTCTTTCTTCTTTAGGATGCTGATGGGGGATGTACTTGGCACTGCCTCATTGAACAAGGCATCTATATCATTTATATCTACATTGGTAAAACCTTCAACATTAGGTCACTTTAGGAGTGCCTCTTCTGCACAGCTTTTTTCTGCCTCCATGGTAGCTTGGGCTACCATAGCTTGACATTTTTCTACAACCATATCACATAGAAAACTAGTTAACACATGAAACTAGAAACTAGTCATAAACTTTAAAACATAAGATAGCCAAACTTAAACAAAGCATACCTATAATTTCCTACTACGATGGCCTAAGCTTAAACTTAATATTTTTTGGAATAAGTTGGTTTGATGCTAATGGTGCTTCCTCCATAGGCCTCTTAAGTTTCTCTTTGGCTGTCCCTTTGGCCTCCCTACATAGTTGTTTGGCTTCCAAGATGCTCTCTAGGAATGTGAGAGGCCCCTCACCATCTATGCTATCAAGGGACTCACACTACCTGACATTAAGATCCTTAGTAGTAATGGATAATGTATCGTCCATTCCCTCTAGTGGGTTATGAGCTTGCACCGTTGGATAAATGTGATTTACCTAAGGCTTAGAAAGTTGGCTTTGGTCTTGGGAAACCCATCATCCATTCTTGTACACCACTAGAAACTATGTAAACCTCTT
The DNA here is from genome assembly GCA_015680685.1 of Gnetum montanum. Classification (NCBI taxonomy): domain Eukaryota; kingdom Viridiplantae; phylum Streptophyta; class Gnetopsida; order Gnetales; family Gnetaceae; genus Gnetum; species Gnetum montanum. Next base: position 62,634 of record MNCI01006484.1, read on the forward strand.
TAAATAACCTACAAAAAATGAAAAATGCATGTGGATTATTATAGAGGTATCTACATAGAGTCTAAGGATCTCCTCTTGAAGCCCAATAACCAAGGTAGTCTAGTTAAACCTAGTGTCATCCATTAGGACCTTCTTAAAAGTTGATCCTTGCACTATACTAGTCATATTCTTTTGAATTAATAGTTTAGAAAATGCATGAGACTTGAACAAAGGTTATGACTCCTTTGCATTAGGGTTCATGGAGCCATCCATGGAAATTTTGGAGTGTCCCATGTTGACACCAAGCCACCAAAAATTTATCATGATGACTCCCTTACTATTCTTGTTAGGACCTTTTCCCCATCAGTAGAGACATCAAATAAGTTGAAAAAGAGGCCATCATTAATATTCATGTTAACCATTACATCCTAGATGATGGTGCTAAAATGACCAGCCTTCTCATCGAAGGAGTCAATGGCATGCAACATCTCCATAGCAGGAATGGAAGGGCTAGGTGCTATAAATACATTAAGAAAACCTACACATTGGATGTTTTCTTGAACATATCTAGGTGCTTGTCCCCTCAACCACTCCTATGGTGGTATTACCTCACCAAAATTTAGGATGAGAGTATTCTCATAATGTGCTCCTAAAAGTGGTATGGTAACATTAGCAGAGGTGGAAGGTCCTAGAAAGCAATAACCAAAGTTTAGCATAAACATATGCAAGCTTAATAAGTAGTCAAAGTAATAGAACAATTAGAATTTTCATAACCATGAAATGTTAGAAGCTATAGCCTACCTTTCCTTATCTTCTTCAGTGTGGTTTGAGTAGAGGTCCTAGCTGCAAGGGTCTGATCCATGGAGTTGTTAGAGTCTACCCACTAGTTGTGCATCATCTCATCATCCTAACACTTCTTGTATATGAGGTTGAACCTTGAAGTGTATGCATCAAAGTCTCCTCTTAACTATTGATACATAACATTTCTAATATGAGGACTCTTGGTGAATTCGTTTAAAGTAATTTGAGCCACTACTAAGATTTGATTGTTGACCTTGTACCTACAATAAGTTTGTAAAACTAATGAAGTTAGGAAAGGTAGTTAAGACAAAACATAAAAACTTATAATAACCATGCTTACCCCTATAGACGATACATGGTGCTAGGTGGATTTTGGAATGACATGTGGGCTCTATGCATGACTATGAAAGTATTATTAGCATAATACTGACTATACTCTGGCATCATTTAGATCTTTGTGAAGTAACATGAACTAATAGCATCTACTACTCCTCTTGTTGATGGCTTGTCGGTGATGAACCTAGTAACTAAGTTGGATGCTTGCAGTAGCAAAGACTCCACTATAGCCCTAGCCACATTCATAGATAAGTGTGACCACAATGTCACACTAAATATTTTTAAGATGTAGGTAAGGAATTCCCTTATCCTAGGCTAGAACCATAGTGAAGCCTTCCCCAAAGGCATATCGAGGAGTGGGGTATTGGTCTTGGGATGACCAATGTAGCATGAAATTCCCACTAACTTCATGATGATGAGGACAGGGCTCAAGAAAACCTTGCAAGAAGCAAAACAAAAGCATTATGACTAGTTGAAATTGCTTAGCAAATTTGGAGAAAACATCTAGTCAGAGGTGAAATTATCCTCTATGAAAAGATCTAAGGTTTTTACCTAAATTACCTTAAGGAATTTCATAAGAAAGTGTTATTACAACCTTGTGTTATGACTAATTGGAAATACTTAGAAAATTTGGAAAAAACATCTAGTCGAAGGTGAAATTAGCCTTTGTAAAAAGCTCTAAGGTGTTTATCTAAGTTGGCTTAAGAGATTCCATAAAAGCATTATTACCATCTTTTATAGCCTTTTACTTAATAACAAAAATATTATAGCCAAAACCATATAGCCAAAACTAAGCCTGAGTCTAAACTACACATAAATTTAATAAAAGGCATTGAAATTATGCATAAATTTAGAAAAAAGCATTAAAACTTAGAAAAGGTATATAGCCATAGTAAAAATATTTCTAAAAATAGTAAAGGCTTTAATTTTTTTAAAAAAATTTTAAAACCTAAGTTTTACGTGCTTTTTACAGGAAATACTACACGTATCAATTACATGCATCCAAAATTTAATCTTATTCGCATAGTTTAGCTAGAAAATTCATTAAAAATTCATATTAGCTTAGATTTTAGCAATTTTACCATGGAAGGAATCATGAAATCATGAACTTTGTAGCCATGACCATTACATCCAAAGNTGCCATTAACCCCTTTTCACATAGGGTTGGTAAAAAGTTTGCAAAAAATTTGTTTGAGCTCCAAACAAAGTGATTCCACCATCATTTAAAAGCTTAAATTGAGACCTACACATTCAAACTTAATGAATATTCAAAACCATTGCTATTTGTGTAGAAAACATTCACCAACCTCCTTTTGACATAGGCTTAGTAAAAAATTCATAAATTTTTTTTTTTAAAGCCAATCAAAGTGATTCTACCTTTGTTGGAAAGATGAAGCCAATAAATACTTAGACATAGCCAAAAATTAGGCAAAACTATTGTTTTTTTCTTAGAAAAAAATTCATGAACTTACATGAAAATCTAAAAATGGCCTAAAAGCCTAACTGCATGACCCTAGGAAAATAGCCATAACTCCATAATTATTAATCCAAACTGACTGAGAAAATAGCCATTAGAAAGATTAGATGAAGGACCATGAATATATACCATTAAATTTTAAAAATATCAACAATTTTAGTAGGAAAAAATACACAAATTTTCTTGCTTTTTCATGTGAAAAGCTAAAATTCCTAAAGCCCAAGTTAATGTAGCCATAAAAACATAGCGAAAATAGACAAAAAAATTGATACCTATTAGAAAACACCCAAAAATAATGGGGTAGTATTTTGTTAAAACTTAATCTTAAGAAATCCTTAAAACTAGATTTGATAGAAATGGCCCTAACCCCAAATTTTGGGAAAAAGCATGAAGAACAACATTCTTAATTTTAAAAATCAAGTCCATTAAGGAAAAAATAATGAAATGACAATGGATCCATGTGGAAACAACCAAAATAAGAGGTGGGATTTCATTAGAATTTTGATTTATCCCCTTTTTCAGCATAGATTTGGGAAAAATGGACCCACATGTGTTACAAAAATGCAAGAAAACCATACAAAATAGCTAAGAAACGAATGTAAAAATAGGTAGAAATGCCTACCTCAAAGTGGTAATAGATGAGGCTTGGATGGAGATAGGCCTAGAAACCTTTGTAGCTCCCTAGCATGCTCATCTACATTTTGAATCATATGATTTTGGCTCTTTCCTCCATGCTACTTGGGCACCATGGTAGGCCTATTTGTAGGGGAGATGGGAGGCTTCCATTTTGAATGTTGGTGCTCTCTACAACAAAAATATCTACTAGAGCTCTCCTCCAATGCGCTATTGGTGTAGAATGATAAATTTCATTGAAACTTACAAAATTTAACAATATAAACTACATCTAAATCTAAAAGCCCACCTCTAAACCCTAGCTACTAATTCAATGCATCATAGCTTCAAGTGCGCTAAAGTGTGAAAGAGGGGAAACTTTATTCAATGCTGAGATTAGTGAGAAATAGCTTCACTTTTCAAAATTTTAAATTTTTGGACTATGGGCCCCACCATACACCCTTCCCTTTTATTCAAAATTGCATTAATTCTAGGTTTTAATCCCTTAAGCACCTAAAGCTATGATCAAACCTTAATCTCCCATGCATCCATGGTGGGGATACCATGCCCAACATGGATATATGCCTCCCACTTCATAAAAACATTAAAACATAATTAATTTTTGATTTTTAGTAATTAAGACTTGTCTTTTTCAACCCCAAGCTCCTAGAAAGGATAAGATATGGATAAAACTAGACAACATGGGTTTCCGCATTGGAGAAATATTGCCCCACATGGAAGAAGGGAGGGTAACATCTATTCTTATCCTCAATACCCATCTAGCCCATGTTTGACCTAGAAGTGGGCCCCACATGACCTAGAATCCCTCAAAGCATCTTTGGCAATCCTGAAACCTCACCAAACGTAGTCAAAATTAGTGAAAACTAGCTAAAACTGAAACTTGGTGATTTGATGTTTTCATAGTAGGGAAGCCTTATTCACATAGATAATCTCATTCCCACCATGGATGGATGGGGGAAAGTAAGGAATGATCCAAATTAACTGCCTAGTAATTATTTCTCAAAGCCCAAATAGACCCTATTAGAATCCTTTGGATCTTCCAAATGCTCCAAAAGTAGTCAAAATGGGCACGAAACTATCATCCCCCTCTCATCCATGCTAGGGTCATCAAGCCTAGTGTGGAAGAAAGGGAGGAAACTACATGAGACACCTAGGAGCTTCCAAACTGATGAATCTTAGTACCAAACATTGATTATCGAGACCAGCAACCTCGAAGGCTAACATGCATGGTCTATTGGTTGTTGATCCTTTATTGAGGGATACCTCTTCCTTGTTGAGCATCCCAGTACTAGCATGGATAGGTGGGGGAAAGACAAAACTATGTAAATTTGTATGAAATTGATCTTTTGGAAGCAACCAACCCTTTTAGAAGCTACGTTACTTCCAAAAGTCACCTAAAATGATAAAAACTACCTCCTCTTGGTTCTCCACACTGATGGAAACCCTATCCACACTGAGCATCCCACCCTTAGCATGGATGGAAGGGGGGGAACCTTGAAAACTCTCTCATAGCCTTTAAAACAACTAGATTTTGATCCTAGACATTAATAGCTAATGCTAGCAATCCTATAGACACTCATGTATAGAAAAATTGATAAAAAATAGTCAAAAAATCATTTTCCCTAATCTTCCACTCTAAACATGGAAACCTAGTGTGGAAAAAGGGGAAAATCTTAAAAATTACCTAATAACTATTGAAATGACTAAATTTGACATTAGGTATTAGTAGTCGACACTAGCTACCGTAGAAGCTTGCATGGATCATTAGAAAGTAGTAAAAATCAAGGCCCCTTAGTTATTCCACTCTAAGAACCATATTTTCCATACTATCCAGTGTGGAAAAAAGGAGGGAACTTTGGGGGGACTCCAAACTAGCCTCCAGAGACCTCAAATGAGTGCCAAAAAGCCTTGTGTGTGTCTTGGCACTAGGTTTATGCATCCTAAGACCCTCAGGCCTATCAAAATCAATCAAGAATAGCAAGAAAGCCTTTCACCCAAAATATTTGATGTTAAGCATGAAAACCTCAATGTGAAAAAGAGGGAAAACATTAAAAGTCATATAATAACCATTAAAATGACCAAAATTTGACACCAGGCATCGACAATCAACATTAGCAACATTTGAGACCTACATGCATGACCAAAAATGATAGAAAATGGTAAAACTATCTTCTCCTAGTCTTCCATGCTAGGCATGCTATCCACAGCGTGGAAAAAGAGGGGAAAACTCAAAAACCATCTAGGAAACCTCTAAACTGGCTGAACTTGAGCTCAAACTTTGGTCCTCAACCTTAGCAACCTTGGAAGCACACATGCATAATCAATTGAGGCCAAAACTAGCCTAGATCTAAGATTTATGGCTCCTCCATAGTAGGGATCTCCTTCTCCATACTACCTAGTGTGAAAACTAAGGGAGGGGGGAGAGGGGGGGGGGGGGGCGGAGGCCTCATTTGGAGCTCATTAACACCTCAA
>MNCI01006484.1:75061-86920 GCA_015680685.1 Gnetum montanum
GTGCATGTGGGGATGTGATGCAGATGTTAAAAATGCCTTTTGGAATGCCAAAAATGGTAATTCGATGGGTTTTATGAGGGGTATACATTTTTAGGATGTAGATCTCACCTATTCCCAACATGGAGAGGTAGAAGATTTTTCCTTATCTTGGAAACTTTCCCTTGAGCATGGATACTACATGCTTAGCTTGGAAACCTTTTCCCCTTAGCATGGAAGTTTTCCCCAAGTGTGGAGATGCCACCCCCAACATGGAAATTGCATCCCCCCCAGCGTGGAAGTCACAATAGCTAGATTTCATCACTCCATACACTCCAACGTTGACCAACCACTTTGGTAAGGATGGTAGAAGGCTTAGCATGGAAGATTCATCTCTAGTGTAGAAGCTGTACCTCCATTACTATTTATAGTAAACAAAATGACCATGCGAGGAGGAACTTACTATATATGATAACCCCCAAAATTTGGGCATCCATCTCACCTAAACAAGATAGAAATTTGCAAGAATTTGGTAGCCAATTTGAAGCTATTGTGCAGCCAAATTATAGTCCAATCAAATCTATTTTGTAGCCCTATTTGTGGCCTAAGACCTATAAAAATTAGCCTCAAATACCATTAAGAGGTTTTGCTTTTTTGGCACTTGAATATATTGAGCATACATACATTTTTTCAAGAAATAATTCCACACATAGGGCATTCTCGAGTACTCAAGGGCTCTTCTAATCTCCCATATTTGCATTCTCTTGAACCCCAGCATGGAAGCATTATCACCTTAAGACTTGTGAATTTTTGGTGTCAATGTGGCACTTCTAGGATTCCCAAACCCTAACGTGGAGCAATCCAACATTCAAATTTTCCACTTTTCTCACCCTCTAGTAGTGACTAACATTGTAGATCTAGAGTAGCAAAAAAGAAGGTTCAACAACATCAGGAGTGGTAAGACATCTGGAGCATGAAGTTGAACACGTCAGCCTCAAAGGATCCTGAAGTCCCAGTCAAGTGAGCCTCCCTGTTGCCCTCTCAGGCATACTTTATACAAAATCTGTTAACTCTCATTTATTTTATTATTTGTAAAATAAAATTTATAGTTTTGATTTGTGTTCAAATTAAATTTTTCATTTATTTTAGTACATTTATATTACTTTGATCTACAATTATATTATTTATCTAGTTTTGCATTTCATAAGTCCCTGGTTGATCTGCCAGACTAACTAAGGTGCCTTGAATTCCATTTTTTTAGAAGCCTTGGGGATTCATGGGTTGAGGACTATGATGCACTAGATCCATTGGTTCTTTCTAGTGAATCAAGTTTTCTAGTCACAACATCTTACAACTTTTCTTATACCCTTTCCTTTGGTCTTACATTTTTAATTTTTTTTGCATGAAAAACAATTTAAAAAGACCATTGTTGAAAATAAAGTTACTTAAAAAGGGAAAAGAATACATATGTTTTTCTTGTGAAGTCCTAACTATTAAAATAATAAAAAAACAAGAAAAATATACCAAACCCTTGATGAAGATTGACTTTGATGACCCCCTAGAAATGATGCCAAATTAATAGGGTATCCAAAATTTAGTACTAGATAACCCTCATTGTAGCAATGTCATATTGTTTATGATCAGATTTTGAGTCATATTCATGGAGGAATGGTTAAAATTAAAAATAAAGTTAGTACCAAAGAGGTAAGTAAAACTCAATCTCAAATTATTTTAAGACTTATGCATATCACTCATAAGCCAAATCACAAATTCTCATCTTAGTTTCTAACATAAACTCAAAATGAAAATATATGATTAAGTCCAACTAAAGTAAAAAATTAAAAAGCACTAGGAAGATATCACATAATCCATGATCCTTCATTGATATCTCTATAGTATAGTGACCTCAATAACCCACTATGAATTCTAGTGATTAACAAGTCACAACAAGGCTTAACTAGCTCTTTCAAACTCTTTAGAAATTAAGGAATAACTTCAAAGAGACTTGGAAATTTAATGGATTATGAATCATTATCATTTACACTATGCTTGATGCACCTTTTACACAAAATAATTAAAAATGAAGATAAAAAATTATGAAAATTTAAGCATAATAAAATTAAATTGTTGTTGCTAGGCATTGTCCTAGGTAGAATATATTGATATTTTTGTTAAGTTACCTTGCTTGAATTCTTTTCTAGTGTAATTCTTGAGACCATTAAAAATAATGACATTGTTGAATTCTATAGAATTAATATATTTAATAATTGAAATCCTTTATACTATTTGCATATCACTTACCATCAATCAGTGATATGCAACAATGATGTACAACTACGCCATCACCATCCATTGAATCAATATCGATCAATATCACATTTAAGTTTAATAACTTTTATTACCTTGATGTAAGTCATCTAAGTGATGCAAATTATTACCCCATGAGTTTTGAGCTTTTTTCCAAACTTATCTCTCCTCACTACACCTATGATTTCTAGTAATAAATAATTTTTACCCATCAATGTTTATCACCTTTAGCTATGGCTTATAAGAAATATGCTAAAAAAGGAGATTAATGTATATCATGAATCATCAATTTAATTGATGCTTAATGATACTAAAACTAATTTTAAAAAAGTAAAATACTTAATTATTTTTAACATAATTAATGTTGCTTAATGGGACCTATCACCTTCCCAATGACTTCAAAGAGTTCCGATCACACACAAACAAGGTACATAAACTATGAGACACTATGGTGAGACAAGTATAACATTGTTCTAGGTAACTCTTATCCATAAAATGGTAATGATACAATTTTACTTTAGTTTACTAAGTTTATCCTTATATCTCTACTATTAGGTTAGCAAGTCATAGTTAGGATCACTTAGGACATTGTTTTACTAGGAATCTTACTTTTTCTAAATCCCCAAAACCAAACCAATCAATGTTGCATATCCTTATTTAGATTATGATCATTAGGTATATAAGAAAGTCAAGCTACCCATAAGATCCTTTATTCCTACTTAAGTACTAAGAGCCATAGCAAATGGTTGATAGGAGAAACCAATACTTGCTAGCAAATGATGTGATTTTGAACCTTGGTAACCCTCTTCTTAGATGTCATAAAGTAATCTTGATAAGCTGTATTTCTATCCTAAAGAGTCTACATATCATTGTATGACTAAAGTAAGACATAAGAATGCTAATTTGATAAGTATATTTCAATAATAGAGTTAGTTTGGTAAAATAGTCATTTTAATCTTTTAAAATCTTGAAAATTAAACTTAGTTTTTTTATTTCAAAAACATGTCCAACTTATAGTTCTTGATGAGATGATTTCAATAGCATCAGTTTCATCTCAGTTGGACTTATGGTTCAAGAGATATTGAACTTTAATTATTTTTGTAGTATGTGCTTAACAAAATAATAATAATAGTAATAATAATTTTATAAATTTAAAATTTAATTTAAATAAAAATTCAAGACATATAATCAAACACACAACCTCCCATCTATCAAGTCAAACTGTTAGCCTTCATTTTGCTAACCGCTCAAGAAAATTCAATTAGCATGTAAATATATATTATGCATGCATGCATGTGTATATATAAAATATAATTAAAAAAATATTCTTAAGGGTTATGTTAATTTTACAATAATTGATGGTATGTCCACATAGCACAAGCCTATTCACATGGCATTGTGGCTAGGCCTTAAGACTCAACTGCACTACTATGTGACTAGGCTATCACTAAAGCTGTAATAACAACACATGACCATGCTTGCCACTATGACACAAGTCATAAGAAAACTAATCCATCGTTGCCCTACATTTATGTGGCATCCCACATTTTATGTTTCTCTTCATCTCCTATTTCATAACTAATATTGGCCTCACCTTTAACCGCTTCCTCCTTGTCACATTCGTTGCTACCCACGTAGTCTAGCTCACTACTATGTGTCACTATCCATCAGTGTCCTATGCCACCATAGTCACCCATTTCACATTTTGTAAACATTGCAAGCATCAATAATTTTGATCTTCCTCAATGGTTGTGGACATTGCAAACACAAATGGTCTTGATGTCTTTCAGTGCTTGCAAACATCAACAACACCAATGATCTTAACCTTCCTTAGTGCCCATGGACACTGTTTGCATCAATAATTCTAACCTCTCTTGGTACTTATAGACACCATCAACATTGGTAATTCAAAATTTTCTTAGTTTTTATAGAAACTAACAACATTAATGGTCTTAACCTCCCTTAATGTTGATGGACATGGATGGTCTTTATCTCCTAAGGTTTGAAAATTTGACATTAAAAAAATTGAATTTTAAAATTTAAAATTTAAATACTAGTCTTGTTTAAATTTGACCAAATTAGTCAAAATAGCAGGTTGGTAGAGTGAAAAATAAAAATCATGTAATTAAATGCATTGATTTGGAGTAGTATTTGTATGGGTGACCTCTTAGAAAGCTCTTAGGGAATCTCAAAGTTCATGCCTAAACTTTGTACTCTGAAAGTCCATAACTTTTAATCTTGGAAGCCTTTTTTGACAAGCAAAGAGTTATATCTAGTATATTTTAGCCTCTTTTATATAATTGAAAAGTTAAATCTACCCTACAAAACTCTAAACTTTAATTTTTCATTATTTTTCTTAAACCATGCCTTAAGAGTCTCAAGGGCTAAAATTTTCATAACTTAGGAATTCTATGTTTGTTTCTAATTTACAAATAGTCATTTAAAAAAAATAAAATTCAATTAGTGTGTAAATATATATTATGTATGGGTGCATGTATGTGTATATATAATATATAATTAAAAAAAAATAAAACTAGTCCTAAGGTCATATTGGGATAAAGATGAGTAACTGATGTTGGATGAAGTGGGCCAAGAAGGTAATAGGTCATTCTTTTTAGCTAGGTATAGGCCTAGCCATGGTGGTAGTGCTAAATTGCCTCTAAGGGATGATGTTGAAGGAAGATAATTCAAATAATTTCTCAAAGCATGACCCAAATACATTGTTTCCATAGTAATAAAATTCCTTCTTTTTTCATTCTGCATTTTCTCTATCTCTTTCATTACACATAATATTGATTATTACATATATTTAACATTTTCCATGATATTTGGAAATAGGATGTTATAATAGGTGATGTATAAATTGAGGAAAGTTAAGCATGCATAAGCATGTAGCATTGATGAAGATGTTGTAGCACATTAATAGTAGGAGTTATATCAGATAAGGGCAATCAAACATGCATAGACATGGAAGTTTATGAAGGATATGAAGTAGATTGAGCATAGGAGATATACCATATGAGAATAATTGGATGTGCATAAGCATGGATATTTGTGGAGTAATAAATCTCATTGATCATAGAATATGTATCATTCAAGGAAAATAAAACATGAATATGTAGGTTTTTTGAAGGTCATAGAGCACAGTGACAATTCAAGTTGTATTAAATAAGGATAATTAAACATACATGTATGTAAGGATTTATGGAAGGCATGAAGCACATCTAGTATAGGATATGTATAGAATGTGGATAATCAAAAAAGAATAGGTGTAGGGAATTATGGAGGCCAAGAGATTTATCAAAAATAGAAAATATCTTGTATGAGAAGAGATGTATGTGCACAAGATTGATGATTTGGTGAAGGCATTAGAGTATATCAATTCTAGGAGCTCTATTAAATGAGAATAATTGAACATGCATGGACATGAGGATTTGTGGAGTGAATGATATATAATGCATAAGAGATATATCTCTTGTAGAAAATTGAACATGTACGATCATGTAGGTTTAGCCAAGGCACTAAAGCATAATGATCTTGGAGCATTGTTGAATGAAGATAATGAAACATGCACAAATGTAGGAATTTATATAAAACATGGAGGTCATTAAGTATAGAAGATGTATTGGATGAAAGTAATTGAAAATGCATGATCATGGAGATTTATGAAGAAAAGGAGTTCATTAATTGTATAAGATATATTGATTAAAGGTAACCAAACATGCATAGGCATGTAGGTTTGATGAAGGTTCTAAAGCACATTGACAATGATAAAAGTATAGGATAAGAGCAATAAAAAATGCATGAGCATGAAGGTTTATGAAGAACATATAGCACATCAAGTGTAGAAGATGTACTAGATGAGGATAATCAAATGTACTTGAACATTAGCGTTTGTTAAGGAAAGGATCTCATCAAGTGCAAGAGATGTATTTGTAATGTACTATTCCTCATTACAAAGTGGACTTATAGCATATGTTAAAAAATGTATTTAGTATTTGAATGAGGGGGTCCCTTATTAAGAGAAGTTGTAATCATTCATAGTACCCTTTGGGGGCTTAACCTATGGTATTTATACTTAAAAATTAGAGGTCATGCTAGCATGAAGTTATAGAGTTAACAAAGGTAAGTAAAGAGAGCTTGGTGAAGTGGAACAAAATGGGATTAAACACCTATTTAGTATTGTAGCCTAACTATGATGATAGTGCTAGACTGGCTTTAAGTATCCTAAGTATTGTATGAAGACAATTTCAAGGAACCTCGTAAATATTATTCCAATATTAACATTATCTGTAAAGGTTTTTTATTCTTTTTTCATCAATTTGAAGTGTCATTATTTTATTTGAAGTGTATTATTTGAGTTATCAATGATAAAAATTTGTTTATTAATGACATCTAGGAATAGGATGTCACATTTGATATCAAAGTAAATCATGATCCAGGAATTAGAAGTGGAATCAAGTGAAATGTAAAAGCCCATATTTTATTAAGTTTAAAAACCAAGTACATTATTAAAAAGAAGTATGGTAATAATAATAAGGAAGAATGCAATAAGAAAGGAAATGGAGTCAGGAAAAAAAGACAACATGGGATAAGAATGAGTTTAAAATTTCATTATAAATGGCTAAATCAGATCCTTTGTCATCTTTTCTTGAGCCTCACATTCTCTATTAATGGAATCATCCTTTCAAAGTAGATCATGAGATGTCACTAATTTGCTACTATAGCAATTGAAAACCTCAATTGCTAGAGAAACCAAGAACTCCCAATGAGATAGCCTTTAACCCTAGACCTCTAGGGCCTCTACCAAAAAAATAAGATTTGTGGTGCCCTAGAAGGTTTAGTAGATCACCTAGGGATTTATGAGATGCAAAATGGGATAACAAAAATTCAAATGCAAAATAAAGATCTAAATGTAAATTACACCAAAATAAAACTGATGAATGAAACTTGTACACAAATGGAACTGCAAACTTTATTTTAGAAAAATAAAGGAATAATAAAAATAGTGTACAAGATGGCCTATTGTAGGAAGGAGGGGAGGGTTCATTTTCTCGAGGTTTCAGGGTTTGTTGAAGTATCTACGATCAACTCCATGATCTAGAGGTCCTACCACTTTTGATGCTTTCGAACCTTCACTACTGCCACACCAAATCTACTACATTGTTGATGAGGAGGGATGAGAGGTGTGAGGGAGTTGGGCTACCAAAATGAGTAATGCTAGGAGTTGTGATTCTCAGGAACTTAGCGTGGAAACCAAAGGCTCACAGATCTCAAGGGGGGATAACATGCTATGGCAGTTCCACGCTAGGGGGTTTGAGAAGCTATGTTTTAGCAACATTTCAAGAGATTTCAAATGCAAAAAAATGCTAAAATATGAAAATTTCAAAGGAGTGAACCCTATTCATGGTGTAGGGGCTTGGTTTATATAGGGTTTTGATTATAATTTTTGCTGAAAATTATGCTTAATTGGCCCTGGAAATTTTGACTTGATTGTTGGAAATTTTGGCTACGTGTAGGTGTGGTGGGTGTGCAAATCAAGGGGCATTACTATATGGGCTAACTATTTTACCCCCATGACATCAAAGCTATTCTGTTTACTAGAAATAATAACTAGGAATTTCACCCATGCTGGATCATTGCATCCATGCTAGACCTTCCAATAGCAATGTTGATGTGTTGGATCCTCGCTAAAGTTGGTGCTATGTTGAGATATTGGCCATTGTTGGATCAAAAATAGGGGGATGAAGTATCAATGCTAAGGGTGATGTATCAATGCTAGGAGGTAAGGGTTATATCCCCCATGCTGGGCATGGATGATGCCACACCCCTCCATGCTTAGCATAGATGTTACTACATCCCTCCATGTTGGGAGTAGGTTAGTTACATCCCCATGGTAAGTATCTCCAACATAGAAGATGCTATCACCCCCTTAAAACCCACCAAAATCCAATTTTGGTATTCCGAAAGGAATGTTTAACCCCACCAAGCCCAAATATAGACATTATGTGTCTTTTTTCACTTGGAGGATGAGGCTATGACCACTTATGAGGCATTTTTCAGCACAAAAGCATAAAGTATGTGAGATTGCACCTTATGGATTAAAATTTTTACATTTACAACTAATTTTAGCCTTGAGTTTCATGGGCTTAAAATTTGGTGGTGTTTCATTACATCCTCTTTGTTGGTGTTTGGAGGATTAATCCGAGAGGCACCAAAAAAGAATATAAAACACCACTGTAGGTCCACCACCGATGTTTCCTCTCTACACTAATTCAATCATGTCAAGCCATGTTGAAGAGTTCTTGTGATGATGGGATAAGGCTATAATGAGATGATGGTAATGTGTTCATACGGAAATGACCATAAGGGCTAACAATGCATTCCATAGTTGACATCATGGCTATGGCACCAACATGTTGGTTAATTAATGATTTTGACAGTTCATGTTTTGAAGTGTGGTTCACTGAATAGATGTGTTTGAGGAACCATCATCTCACTCCAAGGCTTCTTTAGCTACTAGGCTCCTCCCTTTGCATGTTTGGAGCCATAGGTTTGTTCTTTGATTTTCTTTAGCCATTTAGCTTCTTGGTAGATTGCTCTTCATTTTTTTGTGAGGTGAAACCTTCATTGGGTTTCTTTGCCAAGGCTAATTCTAACATGATTTTCCTATTGAATGAGGTGTGTTACTTCTAACAGACTTAATGGATTTTCCATCAAATGATATGTGTTACACTTGATAGACTTAATGGTTTTCTTGTTGAATGGAATGTGCTACACTCAATGGACTTGATGATGGAGCCTAATGGAGGGATTTCATAAGGTTTTAGTGCATGAATTCCAAAGATAGGTCAACATTACTATTTAGGGTAAGGAAGGCTATAACAAGGTTATGGGGTTGGGTTCAAGAAGATGATAGCAGAAATGGGAATGAGACAAGCACTCTTGGCATGGCAAGACAAACTCACTAGATCTTATACTTTGAGGTTATGTGGTGAATTGATACCATGATGAGTTGCACCTTCATGATGACTTTGGGCTTCATCCTACAAGCACATCTCCAAGAGCACAAGAAAATTAGGCAAATAAATCATGTTATCATGTTACAGTGCGTAAGGCCACATAAAATGATGAATGAAGACAAGCGACCAAGATCACCAAGGTTGTCAATTTAAGGTCATGGTGGGCCATGATGCTAGTTTAAGGCCATGGTAGGCCATAGTGCTAGTTTAAGATCTTAGTGAATCATGGTTTCACCAATTTTATGTCCTAGTAGGTCATCTTGCTAGTTTAAAGTTTTGTAAGATCATTGATGTTTGCTGTTGGTTTTAATAGGGTACATGTAGTAAGGCTTTAGATAGGAATGATTGATTAGTGTTGGCACATTTGGCCATTTCATGGAACAGTTGAACTATCTTATCCAAAATTGGAACAATGAGTGTTTGAAAATTTAAAAGTAAACATGTAGCTTTAAGGTTATGGGTCGATGGGTGTTTTGGAGAAGTTATTCACTGTTAAATAAAATGATGTTGAGTCCTTCTTGGGATACAAAATTAAAGTGCTAAGAAAACAAGGAATTATATTATTTACCTGAGAAAGCATTGGTGGAGAACATGATAAAAATTTAAAAAATGTAGAGAAAATTCCCTCCCATCTTAACATAGTTTCTTTACCCTGAAAAAAACGCACCCCAAATGTCGATATAAAATGTCGGTGGTTATTGTTGGCCTAGAAAAGCATTATTTGGTCAGGTATAGGCCATTCTCAGACCTTTTACTTATTTTTAAGCATTTTCTTCAGAAATTCTGTGATGGTATTTCACCTAAGTTCCTCAGAATTCATAACAAACTCAAATCTATTCTTGTAAGTTTCGAAAAATCCAAAGAGAAGACATATCTGATTGCATTTTCTCGGCAAAATCGATTGAAGGTTTTAGTTCAATAGTGCTAAGCATGCATGTGTGAACTAGGGCCAGTGCCTTGCTCCACAGCTGCATGGGCGAAGGACAAGGTTGTAGCAGCAACGTGGTGATGAACATGGATAATGCAACACTATCCAAAATAGTGCCCCTGTCAGGAGAGTTAGACAAAAGATATCAAATTCTTCTATAGAAGTTCATGACAAAGAAAGTTCGATTTTAACCCACAACATCATCTTGGAAACAGTGCCTCAGCTAATGAATCTCAAAGGCCTACTCTAGAGTAGCCAGATGAGAGCAAGCAGGAATCACATTGGTAAACGTATGAGCATTCAATTTGATTCGCAGTTACTGCATTCTTCTATCCAGAGCCTGTTGAGGGCACCAACAAGATACATATCCTACAATGATGCAATTCTAGGGTACAATATCTTTGAGAATCAATTCATCAAACACCTTCTACTCATCCTGCAAATTATCACATTTGATATACATATTAATCGGCATGCTTCCCATGTAAGAATCAAGGAGAATCCTACTATTCCTCTGGAGCTTCTCAAGAATCCATTTTGCCAAATCCAGATCCCCTTTGTGTTTGCACACCTACATCACACCAGTAAAAATATAATGATTAGCTCTATTACTCAAAACCTGCATATCCTAAAAAAAACTATGTTTCTAACCTCACTGTGCAAGTTTGTTAAGGAACCCACATCCAAAAAGGCCAAAATTGTAGCAACGAATGTGAATTTGGAGGGTTTCAAGAAGGAATTGGCCCACATGGTGGAGAAGAATTACATAGCCTTGGTTTTCTCAGCAGGCCCTTGGTTGGAGAATGTAGAGATAAGAATAGTCCATAAAAAATCATCTTAGACTAGAAGTGTTTGTGTAGACGTACAAAAAGGCGTTTCAGACGCGAGATCTATTCAGCATTTAGGGTGTGGCTCAGCTGCTGAAAATGTACCCTAGAGCTATTCCTGATGTGGATTTCATGTTCAATGCCGATGGAAGACCTGTGCTCCTGCATCATATGGTTTCCAAGGAAAATCTTCCTCCTCCGTTCTTCAGCAAGTGAACACCACACGACAACATTACTGGATGCAGCGGCAGAGCCTTCTTTTGCAGTGGCGGTTGACATACGATTCTGGCTGAGAACAACACAGGGTGGAATAATTTGAAACTGATTACAAAAGTTAGGGAGTTCTAGGCCTAGTGCCTTCACATTCGAACTTCACATTCGGAGGCATTCTTAAAGGTGCCAAGTAACCACCACCGTATTCAAATTTCTTTTTCCAGCAAACACCATTTTCTCCAAGGAAGCCAGCAGCAAATTTTATGTGGATATAAAATGCATATGATTTAATGATATAGCATTAGAAATTTGCAAGGATCAGCTTTATTAATTTTTAAGACCATACAGCTGCCTCCACCAACATCTACACTAAGGTGGATGCTAAATTACTTTCTTAATATAACTTGATCATGAGAATTACTAGGGGTTAATGACATTTAGTAGTTAAAATCCTAAACAATTGCATGAAGCTCTTATAGTATGGAGATCTTGGATTTATTTTAAAAAATTATTATATAGGCTGTTGGTTATAAAAGCAATATTTGTAATATTTACACATGCCAATGTTAGCATGATTTTCTCCTAA
>MNCI01006484.1:104314-132411 GCA_015680685.1 Gnetum montanum
GAAGAGCTTGTGTTTGAAAGCCTTAAGAGTATTTTAGTAGTGAATTTTATTATTGTGGAATGTATAAGAACTGCTATTGAGATTTTTGTAAGAGAGCCTCTGCATGTAGTCAAGCTGTTGAACGATTCAATAGTCAAGAGGGTTCAGAAAATCTTTGGTATTTTGATAGGACCAGAATAGCTTTCTTTTATATTTAACGTGAATCTTCATGGTATTTCAATCAGAAATTGTCAAGTCTTTTGAAGGTTTTGTTGGATGAAATTGTTGACATTCATTATCCAGCCAAAATAGAGTCTCGTACGCGATAGTTTATGCAGCAAATTTTTGGGTAGCATAGTAGGATTTTCTTGAAGAAATTACTTATTTAAGCCTTAGAAGTTTGAACAATTCGCAGCAATTGAATTTGGGATAGCTTTATTGCGAAGTTTTTACTCGTATCATTTTACCTTGTTTAAACATTTGAGATCTTTACACAAATATGCTTTCTTATTCTCTTCTTTCTATTTCCATTGAATCTTGCTCTATTTCTAGTTTTCATGTGGAACTATCTCTTTCTCTGGGGAAAATTAGAAGTAGATTTTTAGAGTTGTGCTTAAATGTTTTTGCAAAACTTTATTTGTTACAAGTATGTATTATAAGGACCGCGTAGACTAGGAAATTGAACAAAATAGGAACTCTCAATAACTCACAACACTTGGCAAAGTTGGCTAAATCTCTTTAAGATAAGTCATTTGTAGTTTACACACAACACAATCATTTCATTTTTCACAACCGCACATCGCAACAACATACACACATACTCACATTAACTACTGATTCTATTTGGAGGTATCTAGGCCTTGGTGTTGCCAGAAGACCAGCAAGCATCTAAATCCTATTCGAGGACACTCATTGGCAGTCGTGTCCCAAATGGTCGCCAACAATTAGATTGACCAAATCATTTCCATCCATGTTAGTGGTTCTGAATGTGTTATTATTGTAGGTCTTGGAGACCAAGAAGGGTTCTTTCCAATTGGCTAAGAATTTATGTGCATGCTTGCAATTGGCTTTGAGAACTAGGTCACCTTCCTTGATCTTGACTTGGTCAAGTTATATGATGCTGTTATTTCTACCTTTCTTGATATCACTTGATTGTAGCAAGTGTTTGCACTTGTTGCTCCTCCACCGAGTCTAGCTCCATAGCCCGTAATTCCTTCCTCTGTTTATCATTGATGAAGTTAGGAAAGGATACTTGGAGTGATGAAACTTGCATTTTAATAGGTAAAATGGCTTCAAAACCATAATCTAGGCTATAAGGAGTCACACCAATTATCATGCGATAGGTCATTCTATAGGTCCAAAGTGTAGGAAAAAGCCACTCATGCCATTTGTGCTTGCTGTTGTCCAACATCTTTGGAGCAAGTTGATGATGACCTTATTGCTTGATTCCTCTTGTTCATTGGATTGAGGGTAATATGATGATCAAAAGAAATGCTTAATGCCTAGGTCATGAGAAATTTTTTTTCATTTCCTAGCTATTAAACTATTGTCCATTATCTATGACTATGATCATAGGTATGCCAAAGTAGGCTACAAATGTTTTCAAGTATGAATTTGCCAACTTTTTTAGATGTTATTCTTCTTAGATGATGAAGCATTTAGTCACAGCGTCGACTAGGCCACGTCGACAAAGCCTCATTAACGTAGTCACATCGACGTGACCCCATCGATGCATCTTTTCAAGCGTTGACATGGCCTCGTTGACATAGAGTCCATTTCTTGCTATAAATATGCATGCACCCATTGCATTTATGGAATATCTTGTTTAAATTGTCACGAAGATCTTGTAGTTTGCCTTTGTGAAAGTTAGAATATTTCCCAAGAGCTCGCAGTAGGAGTTTGAAGAGTGTACGACTCTTTATTCGAGCGCAAATGTACCTGAGCCATTGGTGTGATTGGCAATAAAGATGAGCTTTTGAACATTCCTTGTAGCATTTGGATTAAACTACTTAAGCATTAAAATGTTTTAATATTTTAATAATTTTAGAAGATTTTATTATGATTATCACTTTACAGTTATAGTGCTTTTTATAGTTTATGAGAACCATAAGCACAACCATCTTGAACATATATCTAACACTTGGCAACCCAGTGACGCATAACATCTAGTAGCCTAGTAGTGGTTAGGACATGCTCATGATGTGCATGGAAGATGGAATCGGTTTTTTATGCTAGGGATAGTTAAGCGCTAGAGTAGAGAAATTGTAACATTATATGGCCTTTCATTTTCTACACTAGAAGAACTAGACTTTAAAGATAAGAAGAAAACACATAAAAATCATATGCCTCAGTCTCACTTAACCATCATGCAAGAATGTCACAAGTGAGGTTGAGAGGACAATGACCATTCTAACTGAGGTTTTGCTAGCTAAAAATCCATGTATGTAAGTCACTGCTATTTTCAAAACTTGACCAAATTGTGCGTGAATGTTCATGATTCATATGGTTGGATGTAGGGGTACCTCACCACTCATCATTGGCATCATTGCTGAGGCTTGTTAGTCTTCCGTGTGCAGTCTAGTCTTAGCAAGATCATCACTGACTTCATTGGAATAGACCCAAAACGTCAAAATCTACTCACACTAAATGACTTAGGTAACAGTATGACACACTTAGGTATTTATTATGTACCATTGATATGTCTTCTTCTCATAGGCAAGATGAATCCAACTCACAAGTGCCCCAGGAATGTCAGGTAGTATATACTCATCTAGATGAGCATATACCCAACTTCTCCTTCATCTTGCATCAGGATGAGCAGATGCGATGGTGGGACATTGAGGGCAACATCATATTGCCCCCTGATCGATTAGTTCCTGGAATGCTACTCCAAATGCTCACTAGATTGGGCATCTAGGATCGAGTGGAGGAGTACAAGATGGAGGATCACTATTATCGGGACTATCATCCAAATGAGGCACAACGTAGATAGGACCTGTAGTAGGCCAAACACCATGAACGAGCAAAGGAAAAATCTTTCAGTAACCCTTTGTCCTTGCAAACCCACCATGATGATGAAGAACCTATTCCTCACACTTTCCATTCTTCTGCATCTCGATCCCCACGTTAGAACATTTGATCCATCATATAGAATAGAGGTTCAAGTGATCGGGAGTTCCAAAATGTTGAGGGATATCCCAGAGGAGATCATGGAAAAGGTGAAGATGGACGTAATGATTAAGGCCATCATCATTCCCCTATTTCCACCTTAGCTTCATCAGGTTCTGAATTTGACTAAAACCATTATAGGAGGAACCGTGATGATGATGATTGAGTCGATGGGGATGGCGTGATCAAGGACGTGAGCTGTCATGGGAGGATCATTATCACAAAAGAAGAGGTAGCAGGGATCATCATGGATGTCATGGCTATCATCAGAACCATAACCATGATGAACCATTGCTTCCCACTTGAAGCATGCTCAACATAATAGAGGCAGTTCACATACCTAACAGGCATTTGTGAGATAGCCAGATCAAGAGCCTTAATATGAACAACATTCCCAGGTTTGAAGGGGGATATAACTATGATTTTCAGTCTCACCTACAAGCCTTTCATGATGCTTGCACCCTACAAAAGATAAAAAATGAATGGCAAAAACTCAAGCTATTCCCCCAAACACTTACCAAGGAAGCAGAAAGCTAGTACCAGTCTTTGGAATTGAAATCAATCAGGTGATGGAGTATGATGCTGGAGCTCTTCAATGACAAATACCAAACCTACTCTAGAGTGTCTAATCTAAGACGATAGATTCAAGAGTGGAAAAAAGGTAGCCATTAGTCCTTGGATGCAGCCATGAGTAGATATTACTCCCTGTTACATTGATGCCCTAGTAATGGCTACTCTGAGTAGGAATAGCTCTACCATGTTATAGATGGGCTCTACTTCAAAACAAGAAGGACGCTTGGCATTTATGCTCAAGGATGGCTATCCAAGTTAAGGGCCCATTAGCTTCAATGATTAATTGAGTAGGTAGCCAAGGAAGAGGGAGAACTACGGAAACATGAAAGTGTGAAGGAATATAATTGGGACCCTTCCATTTGTAAGAGGGAGGTCCGATTTTGTGAAGATGAGGAGGAGTCATCTTTGGATGTAGTAGTGAACAGGAAGAATTTACCCATACAAAAGTTCAGCCAAGGTGGACAAGATGTGGGATTCTTTGGATGAAAAATTCCAAAGTGTTCTAAAAATCGTAGTAGAATCCAAAGAAAAAAGTAATGATTGGGATTAACAAAGGAGGAAAGAGGTTGAATGTGCCTACCACAAGGGTGATGAGTCGCCATTTTAGTTAACCGCGATATCGCATATGCGATATCGTAGCCTGTCTCCTCATCTATAAATAAGAGGTAGATAGTTTTGATAAGAAATTTTTTCAGTTAGTTTTAGTGTTAATTTTTAAGTAGTTCTTCTATTAATCCTTCTCTCCTAGTGTATGCCCACAGTGTGGTGATTGTAATTGTACGACATCCTTATTCGAGTGTGACGTACTTGGACAGGCACATGATTGAAAATAAAGATTGAGATTACTTCATCATTGTAGCATTCACTTAGTTTAATTATATATTTAATTGTTATTTATCATGTTCCTAGTTAATATCCCTTCACTCTAAACTCCTGTTAAACATGGAATGAGTACGAATTGATTACGAGCATTTAAGTGTGACTACTTGGTAACCTAGTAGCGTACCTAGGATCTATGCTTGGTAATCCTTGTGGTAGTCATGCACGAGGTTCAAGATGTGTACGAATAATTGAGGAAGGGATGCTCATAGCAATTAGGCTAGCTTAGATTCTCTTCCACCCTCTCTTTTTTAGCTTAGTTGATATTATTTTCCATTAGCTCTAGGAGTAGCATTAGTATAGAAACACATCATACACCTCACCTTGGACTAAACCATACGTGAAAAAGCTAATACTAGTCTAGATGGGAAGACAACGAACTGTGACCTAAGGATGACTGTCTAGAAACCACAACTAGTCCATCTACAGAGTTCAAATGGATCATGTGTGAAATGCTTGTATTTGTATGGTTGAGTGTAGGGGTTTCTCGCCACTCATCCTTGGTGCCATTGTCGGGGACAGTGCTAGTTATCTAGGCTAGTTATATCATACAAGGTTGTTGTACAAGAATTAAAGATATATCTTTTAGGAAAAGATCATTACAAAAAGTCACATAAAAATTCACACACAATTTCACAACCATGCCTCTCCTACAAGACTACGATAATCCCACACCTAGTGAGGAAATTCATTGGAGAAGCAACGAATTATATGACAATGAAGATTGGAGTACGCAACTTGAGGTAGGAATTTGTTATAAACATAAACAAAGGCAACATTGTCCCAATGCATGAAAGCATAACTTATCCAATGACGATGAACCCATATTGCCCACTACAAGCCTAACGCAAATACAAGAGGCTGTTTGAATCTCCCATAGGCATTGGAAAGAGAGTCGTCTACGCAAGCTCGAGTTAAAAAACTTTTCCAAATTTTTAGGAGGCTATGACTTAGATCCACAACAACATTTACAAGCCTTCTACGATGCCTACACATGGAACAACATTGATAACGGTTGGAAAAAAACTCAAGCTCTTTCCTATGACACTCGTTGGCCAAGAAAAAGTATGGTATAGATCATTAAAACCAAATTTAATAAGACGTTGGCCAACAATGGAAGAGCTCTTTAACAAAAGATATCAAACCTATGCAAGAGTGTCAGCCTTGAGGAAACAAATCCAAGAGTGGAAACAAGCACAACATGAACCCATGGACATGGCCTTAGAAAGATATTATGCACTGTTAAACAACTGTCTAGGCCATGAGTTCTCTGATGAAAGGCTAATGTACCATATCATTGATGGGCTTTGTGATGCAACAAGAGAAACCCTAGGGATGTATGCCCAAGGTCAACTATACAAACTATGAACCCATCAATTCCAAGAGCTTATTAAGCAGGTAGCAAAAGAAGAAGGAGAAATGGCTAGATGGGAGAGTGTTGAAAAGCATCAACGGGACCAAAGTCTCAACTTAACAAAGGTCCATAATCACAAAAAGGAGAAATCAACCCATCTCAAGGTGGAAGAACCATCTTTGCCAGTATAACAATCATTAGAGGAAGTCAAGGAAAAGATCAATAAGATGTTGTAATGGACACATAAAAAGTGTGAAGAATTTATTAATATTATTGAGATAGATTTTTTACAACCCAAGAAGTAGGAAAAAATATCATTAGACATTCGAAAAGAAGGGATGAGGAAAATAAGAGCTCAACTAGTAGTCATACATATGAATGCAACATCTACCTGTACGATCATCCCAAGGGCCAATGCCCAATCTTGTTACATTTATATAAGCATTGGGAAAACATGTTACACCTAGAGTTCATACAAAGATACTATGTTCGATCACAGTGACAACAATCCCAGTCATGGGGAAAGCCATTCCCAAACTGGAGACACCCTTCGTATCATCTGAATCCAAATGCTTATCTAGTTCAACATCCTGTTTCCCTGACTGGGTTAACATACTCTATGTCATCGCATTATTATTTCCCTCAGTGCTATCGGCCCATGTCCTCAACACAACCACTGCCTTGTGTACCTTACACTTCTCCTAAATTTCAACATTCTCATCCTTTCCCTCCTTCTACATCGCTACCAACTATTCCTGAAGTGTCTGCACCACAACAACAACCCATGAACGTTACTTGTGCTACTATTTCCAATAGTAGTAAGAGACCTCCTCAACATCAAAGGAATCTATTATTTAGACATGACCATAGGAAGGGACAACACAATTCCAAGGCCACTGCATTCTCCAACTCAGCACAAGTCCAACACTATGGTGCATCCTTCTCTTCGAACCCAATGCCTCATGTTACTTCATTAGGGCCTCCAATTAACACTCCAACAACCATACGACCCAATGAATACAGTCATGGAGGGTGACATCCTGATCCTTCCATGCCATCTTATGGTCCCAAGTATCATAGTGGGTCAACTCTTTATTCGGGAACCACATCTTATAAATTGCCCCACTATGCTTACTATAATCAAGTGTGTGAACCCCAATGGGGTAAGTATGATCAATTTTCAATGTTTTCAATATGCAAGGATCCTCATCTTTCATTTATTAATCCTTTCCATGCTCAACCATTTAGTTATGGGGGATATCCCCCATTTTAATAACAAGAAGGATTAATAAATATTTTTCATTTTCTTTAATTTTACAATTTTTGTTTTCTAGTTTTTCATCTTTTAATTTCTTATTTTATCTTTTTGTCTTTTTATCTTTTTACAAGTAATCTCATATACAAATAAAACACTCATGTGGCTCGTTGGTTGAGGTGTGTTCTATGTTATTGAGTCTCGAGTGATCAATTATTTGGATAGTGAGCCCATTATACCCACTCATCCATTCTACAAATAAGAGGTTCTGTTCGAGGGTATAGTGATATTCTTAACATTTTTAAACCTTAAAAATAATTTTGTGCTCATTGTACCTAGAATGAAGAAGGATGGACCAAGAGGGAATGATTAGGGTGTGACATCAAGGGAACTTGCAGATTCTTTTTGGTGAAGTTTGTGAGAGTTATCATGCAATGTGGTTGTACTAAGATCCTTGTAGATTTAATGCAAAATGGGAGTAAGAGTAATCAAAAGGCATTAAAAAATCCAATGCTGTTCTAGGGGGTCCCATTGGAAAGACATGCACCCATGCCTAAAAGTTGGTAGCTTCTCTGGATCCATTCATTCAAAAAAAAATGAAGTGCCACAAAGAAAAAATCACTCCACCCTTAAATAAAATGCCAAGTGATCGTACGCCTTGTTGTTAGGGTACTCTCATAGTCGCTCATCATGGGATGAAACAATGTGGTGTCATTGATCAGAGGAATGGACTTGGTCCTGATCTTGGAATGACAAGTTAATGACACATTAATCATGCTTTACATGCAGGATTCACTATTTCCTGGGTCAGTTACCTCATGTGCCGATCTCTACAATCCCTGCTATACCTAGTCTTATCTCGTTGTTCATGTATTTGTAACTTGTGTCTTGTGCAGCATAGAATTTTGACCTCATTCTGGTGATACTTACATGTGTATGTTTTGTGGAACCAATGTGGATTACATTTAACCCTTCTAGTGCCCATAGACACTTTTAAGTGTGGTTACTTAAGGGCATTATTGGTTGGAACTTGCTTTGGGGAGGACCCACTTGTGTAATTTTTGTAATTTTTACTTATGAAATGGCTCACACACATCATTTATTACCCTTCATTTATTGTTCATGATATTCTTTCCCTTATTCCTATCCCTCCAATTCAATGCTCTTATGAACCATCACATGGCCTTTTTCTCTCCCTTACCACTCGAGGCCTTATTGATCCATTCCACCCACATATAATTATTCATGCCTTCAAAACTATCTAAATTATCCTAGACCCTTTAACACGTGCCCACATGTCCTTAATTTCAATTGTAATTCCAAAAAAACCTTCAAAATTTGGTATTTTTCCCTTGGCCTAAACATCAATAGGTCACGATATCGCATACACAATATCATGACCTACGCGATATTGCGTCACATGTACCTATATATATGTGACCCCCCAAAACACTTAGCATCATTTTCAACCATTCATGTGGGGGAGTTTTTTAAGTTTTTCTTTATGACTTGTGACTATGAGACCCTTGCTTTTCTACCTATATCTCGCTCGTTGGTACTCCGATTTTCATTCCATCTGAACCTACTCGAACTTGGTATGTTCAGCTTAGTCATGGGGAAGGGACACACACTGAATAGCACATAACATTTTTGGAATTTTTCATCGCCTGAAGGACATCATCAAGGGTAATTAGCTATAACATCAAGGATAATTGTGCCGAAAATAATTTCATCCCTTTAGGTACAACGGGAAACTAAAATTGGAAACCACCTAAGTAAAACAGACTCACTATCATAATATTTTGGGAAATATCACATGGAGATAAGATAAATTAATTAAGGCAAGTAGTAAGGTATAACTTAACTTTGAAAACAACCTTACTAATGCATGACCCCGTGTGATTGCAGATGGCCCCGAAACGTGGACAACAGGAAGGTCTTGCTCAAGGTGGAAGCAAATGACCTAGGAGAGGTGGAGGACAAGTCTCTACCAGACAACATGCAGAGTAGGAGAAATAATTATTTAACATCCATCAAGAAGACCTTGCTTCTGTACATTCCGGGTAGGCAGAAGGAGGAATTTCTGCAGTGCCTAAATGGGGGCAACATCTCATGTTGCCCCAGGATTGCGTTCAGGTTATGCATGAAAGGTCCACATTCATTGTGGTGATTTTGGAATTAAATTTTGAATCTTTCATAGAGTTTTCTCCTGAGGCTATTAGGGATCACCTAAAAGGGTCTTCCTTATGGCCTATGCTCTCTGTAAGCGGTGCTTGGTACCTAGGGAAAATGTACTAATTTTGGCACAACAGAGAACAACGCACCACTGTTAATATTTGTGGTGTGACAGTTGATTTCTCTATGCAGGCCATTTCAAAAGTATTAAACCTTCTAAATATAGGGCCAAAGTTTTCTTAGTTATCTACTCGTTCAGACCTTGATGCATGATGAGTTTGGTTGGAGAGGGCATATGGCAAGGATAAGACATTTGGAGAGTTGACGACGGAGGACAGGATTTATTTCAAAATTGGAACGTATCACCTCTTCCCCATGAAGGGCCTAAAAAGAATTTCAATGTATGTGGCAAGGGGATGTGTAGTGCTGATGGGAAAGGTTAATGCTAATCTACCTCATCTATACTTCATAGAGATCCTAAGGCAGTTTGAAGAATGGAAGATAGGGAAGCTTGCATTAACCTTCCCTTGTCTTATCAGGAAGTTGTGCCAACATGCTGGTATTAGAGGATACAGTAATGATGTCCTCCAAAAAGCTCAAAATGCTTCATACATTAAATTGTTAAAGCCACTAGCTGCAAGAAAAATCACTGGTGAGACGTTGGGACTAGAACAAGAAAAAGAACAGTTGGATGAACTAACTACAACTCAACTTACAAGACCCAACCAACTTCCAAGTGTGGGACCTAGACAACAATAGGAAGTAGGGACTAGCACGAGCTAGGACCAACCACTGCCATCGCAAGATTACAGATCGTTGATGAGCCTTCTTAGGGCCATCACTGAGATGGTCAGTTGGGGAAATCATGATGATGCAAATATCTTCCACGTCATTGACGATGCCATATAGCCCACAGTTTCTTTGGATCATGCAAGGGATGAGATGTCCATCCATACAGGAGGAGGGAAAAGTACTTGGTCACAACAAATCTTAGGAAACATTGCATCTTTCCAAGTGCAATTAGAAACTAGTGAAGGGGCCACAGTGGTGGTCATGCAACACTAGTATGTAGTGGGTACCGCAGAAGTGGTCATAGATCACATTAAAGAATCATTCAATGTACCTATTGTGTCACTGGTAGATTTCACAAAAGCATGGGATGCTCAAACTTTGTCCAGAACCTCAATGACTCCTGTAGAAAATGAGGATGTGCTTGATTAATGGCTACAAATAGGACAAGTAATGACATCCCTGTTTGACATCCCTCAGGATGTTACAACAATTCAATCAAACCTCATTTTCACTAAGGGGAAGCTAGTCTTGATAGAGGTGAGGGCCAAGCATGTTGAAGCAGAGATGCAGAAATTACAAGAAAAGCTTGTGGCCCTACAAGCAGCATAGTGGGACTTGTTGCAATTTTTTCTCATAGACTAGTTGGATACTTTCAAAATTGAGCAACTAACCAAGCTACTAACAGAGAATAAGAAGGTGGTGGAAGAAAAAGAGCAGGCTCTTTAGGATGCCTTTATAGCATAGGTGCAAACTCATGCATATACCAAGGCACTTAAGGCCTTACAAAAGGAAAACAAGTAGCTTGTTGTTGACAACCTTCGGTTTACCTCAGTGGAAAAGAAAAAGAATGTTCTCAAAGAAAATTTTCATCAGTTGCAAGAATAATTCATCTAGGTCAACCAAGACATGAATTGTTTAGCCAAGGAGAATTGAACCCTCTCAATGGAGGAGGTAAGTGCCATCCACTAGAAGATAGCTATCGAAATAAGCACGTGGAAAAATGAGACTAAATGACATGAAATGATAAAGGAGCACTTCCGGGATCAGGTGGGAATGTACAAATAGATCATTGAGAAGGAGATCCATATGGCCAAGGCCCACATCAATGCTATCAATGCTCAACACGCTGATTGGCAGGCCATATTGGACACATATGCCTTTGTCCACTAGGTAAAAGTTAAGAACCAGGACCTGCAGATCTAGGATCTTACAGAATACATGGAATTGGCAAACCTGTGGTATGAAAACCTTTCCATGTTAATAGCAGGCTGCCCAAGAACAGAGCTCAAACAACAAGTAGCTACCACCTACAGCAAATATGAAATAGAAATTTGCATAACACAAGAAGATATCACAAAAATTGGAGATTGCAAATTCTAAACTTGAGGTGGTGAAAGTAAGCTACCAAGGATAAAAAGGTGTCACAATAGATTTGGCTTGATGGCTTGTGGATTTTCAAAAATACAGAGACAAAGCTAGAGCCTATGAAGAGGAACAACAGGTGTTTGCAGCTTGGTATGTCAAGGCAAATCAAATGTTTTTGCAACTACCTTGCCCATGGGAAGTGCCATCTTCATCAAACATTGGAACATTAGCATGGATGGTGCAAGACCCATAAATTGAGGAGGAGAAACTCTGGGCCATACTTCAATGCCATCAAGTCCTAAGACCTGGAGCACAAGATAAGGGGAAAGCACCTATGGAGGAGCCACCGCCACTAGGAACTACATGAGTTCCACTAGTTTTATAGCAGTAGAATTTTCTTTTGTATTTTATGTGTTGTGTCTTAATTTTTTTTAATTCGACACTACGGCATCAACCCATTCTCACCATTCAATAATCCCATACTTATCCACTGTGTAATCAATGGAGCTTGTTCTCACTGTAAATCAAGAACGACTTTTCATTCAGTCGTGGGGGTATGATGAGTTACCATTTTATTTAATTGTGATATTGCATAGGTGATATCTCAGCCTGTCTCATCATCTATAAAAAAGAGGTAGATAGTTCTAATAAGCAATTTTTTTCAATTCTTAGTTTTAGTGTTAATTTTTAAGTAGTTCTTCTCTTAACCCTTCTCTCCTAGTGCATGCCCGTAATGTGGTGATTGTAATTGTACGACATCCTTATTCGAGTGTGACATACTTGGACATGCACATGACTAGAATTAAAGATCGAGATTACTTCATCATTGCAGAATTCACTTAGTTTAATTATTTATTTAATTTTTATTTATTGCTTTCCTAGTTAATATCTCTTCATTCTAAAATCCTATTAAACGCGAAATGAGTACGACTTGATTATGAGCATTTAAGTGTGACTACTTGGTAATCTAGTAGCATACCTAGGATCTGCGCTTGGTAATCCTAGTGGTAGTCATGCACAAGGTCTAAGATGTGTACAGATAATTGAGGAATAGATGCTCATCACACTTAGGCTAGCTTAGATTCTCTCTCACCCTCTCTCTTTTAGCTTAGTTAATATTATTTTCCATTAGCTCTAAGAGTAGCATTAGTATAGAAACACATCATACACCTCACTTTGGACTAAACCATACGTGACAAAGCTAATACTAGTCTAGGTGGGAAGACAGTGAACTACGACCTAAGGATAACTATCTAGAAACCAAAACTAATCTATCTACGAAGTTTGAACGAAATGCTCATATTCGTATGGTTGAGTGTAGGGGTACTTCGCCACTCATCAAAGGGTAAGGACAAGGTTGCTATGGTAGAAACAGTTGTAGACTCAGACACCAAGGAGGATGATGGCTGTGACATATGCCAATATGAACATCCTAAGGGATGTTACCCCGTAGTGTCACATTTGCAAGAGTTTGGGGTATATGCTCTAAACCCTTGCTTAGCAAAAAGGAAAACACCCTAAAGATTGTCCTATCTCAAGGCAATTCTAGGCAGTTCCACCAATAGTAGGGATATTATCCAAGTGGATCTCCATGACAAGTGTATGAGTACTACTAGCAATGGCAACATTCACCGTCATGGGGGATGCCACCCCCATGGCAGCAGTACCCTTACCAGTAGCTAAATCCTTATGGGTACTATGTTTAGCAACCAATCTCCCTGCGGGGCTCTTCTAGGCATGCAACCTTTCAAAATCATTACTACCATCTAAAATGATTTTGGGCCCCATCTCCATCACCCAAGGCGGAAAACCCACATCTACACTATACTTCGCCACCTCCTTCAACCATACGTATCCATCAACCTTTAACTTAGCTACCTCCTCCTCCACCCATGCAGGGAGAAATACCTGCATAGCCACAATAGCGTAATGCGACAAGGGCCGTCAATTTACAACTGGCTTCTCAGCCAAGTGGGTTAGAACCAAAGCCACGAAAATGTTCTTTCTTTTAGCTCAATAACCTAAACACACCATCACACTCATCTGTGACTAGTGTCCCTACATCTCCAATTGCCTCTAATACTCAATCCTTTGAGAAACCTTTGAACCAAACACCTTCCAATGTGCAAACCATCATGCTAACACATGTTGTGATGGACTAGATCAAGGTAGGCCATCTCCCTAGGGAATTGGTTGATCTAGGAAGGCCTCTCATATACCTTCAGGTGGCAGCAACCATCCATGCAAATCTCTTCTAGATTCGGGATTAGGTATCAACCTAATTTTACATGATATGTACAAGACTTGGAACTTGCCTCCATTGAAGAAGAGCAACATTCAGCTCGAGTTGGTAGACTAATCCATCACTGTTCCCTTGGGATTGGTAGAAGATATTGTGACCACCATGTATGGGTGGTCCTACCCTGTTGATTTCCTGGTGATCTATGTCGATAACTGCAAGGGAAGTTCCTAATTATAATGGGAAGGAAATGGATCAACATGGTGGATGTACATTTGGGACTCCAAGATCTCTCCCTTGAAATTTCCAAGGAAAATCCTTTTGGGAAGATCAAGAAGAAGCACGTCCCATGCATCGTGTACAATGATTCTAGGTGCAATTGCGTGCAACAACTTTGGTCCGTTGAGCGGACATCCATTCAAGCATGCAATCGATGTGCCACTGAGTCACAAATCCAACGATGCCTGTACGCAGTAGACACTAATCAAGAAGGCAGCCAGTGGCTGACCGCTAACTCTGATAGTGGCACCCTATGCATGGAACCCTCTTAGGGCCTTGTATGTATGTATATGGGGAGCATAGATGAATTGGAATAGGTCAATCAACAACTTTCCACTACTAATGATGCTACAAATTGGGGAAAGTTGCATATCCCTAAAAGCTTTAAATAGGAGCCCCTAGAACTAAAGCCCTTACTAGTCATTTAATAGAATCTCCATGAAGCAAATTAAGAGTTTGAGAAGCATATGAAAGATATGTTGTTGGAGAAAAAAAATTTGTTAAATAACTTAGAAAGGAAATGGTTTAAAGTTAAAGGGAAGATGGATTCTTTTGTAAACTTCATTAGAAATTTGAGAGATCATTTGACCCAACCCCATAAACAAAATCAACATCCACCTAGAGAAAATAACCAAAATTAAGATTCATCTAAAGATTATTACCAAGACTAATTTCCATCTTGAGATCATTATTAAGAATAATCCCCATCAAACAATCATCAAGGAAATTAGGCATCATTTCAAGGACTGAGATCAAGAATTGAGGAAAATAATAATTGGAATTGATCAATTCCACTTAGAGAATCATTAACCCAAGCCCACACTAAGAAGGTAAAACGTGACCAATTTTCCCATCGTCTTACAAGCCTTGAAAGGTCATCATGTGATCTTTCTATAGTAATGGAGAGGGTACTTCTACTCTACTATTTTAAAATAAAAAGAGGAATGCCTCACATTTAGATAAAAAAAATATAAAGTTATAGTATTTGCACATAATATCCTTGATTCATGGGTTAGGTTTCTCCAACTTGATTCATAGGTTAAGTTCCTCAACATGAGCATTCTTTTGCATCTTAACATACCTATTTTAGCTCTTGAGGCATACCTTAGAGCATTGTCCTCTATTTTTCTTTTGTTTCTTAGATTCTCTATTGAAATAGAATAGAAAATATTTTTTCCCATATATTATTTATTATTATTATTTTAAAACATTCCCAGCATGTATTTTAAATTGTATTTCTTATGCATAAAGTATTTAAATATTTAATCATAATACATATAAAATCTAGTCAACAAATTTATTACTATTCCAATTAGCCATTTCCACCACACTCCAAGCAAAGCACACACACAAGTTGTCAACAAAACATGCACACAAACACACAGAAATATTATTACAATTATTAACACAAAAACTCAAGGAGATGTGGTTCATTATAGAAAGTACCTTATA
The DNA here is from genome assembly GCA_015680685.1 of Gnetum montanum. Lineage (NCBI taxonomy): Eukaryota > Viridiplantae > Streptophyta > Gnetopsida > Gnetales > Gnetaceae > Gnetum > Gnetum montanum. The sequence goes on from MNCI01006484.1 coordinate 119,825, forward strand.
TGAACATGACACTAGGATTCTTAAGTGTAGGCCTTGCTAGTACTAATGATGATATTTTTGAACAAATATCATGTAATCCCATTCTTATGTATTTTGTAATGTAAACTAGAGAAGTGAGCTAGTATGATGTTGCAAAACTCAAAATAAAAATGTGAGACATACAACCTAGGTAGTAACTAAGAAAGAGTTAATTATACAATAATTTAAAATATAGAGGCTCATAAACATATTCATATTTTACATTTATGTAAAATGCATTAAGGCTTTTTGATCAAAGAAAGCTTAACTGATATGAATATTAAACTATACTTCTTAAGTGTAAATGTTATTAGTGTTAATTAATTTAATCAAGGAAACCATACTGAATAAGAAAATAGGCTTAGTGTTAATTCCTTAGTTAAATTAGAAAGTGGAAGGAAGGAGGATGTTGTTGGAACCTAAAAATAACTTTAACATAGGTACACCTCAATATATATAGCCCAAAAATAATTGAAATGTAGGTACATTCTAATATATATAGTCTAATTGGAAACTTTAAAACTTAACATTTGTATACCTCATACTTTTAAAATAGCAGTAGATTGTTAATAAAGTTAACCCTTATAGAAAATATCATAAAATGCTCACCTATAATAGTAACATAGATATAACAAAAAAAAAAAAAACAAAGAAACATATTCTATGATTAAAATCTATAGTGATGTCCCATATAAAAGAATCAAGAGAAAGAAAATAAAGAAAATAATATAAAGGAACCAAAGGCATAGTTGAAAAAAAAGTCAAGTATTATTTGAAAACTAATGTAATGGCCTTCCATAGAGTCTTAAATTGTGTATACATAAAATAGTTCTAGTTTTTAACTTAATTTTGAGTTATTGTAAGGACTACAATTTAGTAGCCCTTCCAAAAATGATTAGTACTTGCATGTATATATTCCTTTTCCATACATTCACAAAGTCATTAATAGAAAATTATTCAAGCATTTTCTAAAGTAGTACAAACCATGATCCATGGTTAACTTATGATATTTCAATCAAGGTTACCAAGATCATTGATCAACTTGTAGTACATTGCTTGAGGTACAAAAAAGTAGAAAGAAGAAAATAAAAGAGGAAAAAATTAAAATTATAATTCATATAATATTGTATGTATTAACTATTCTTAATTTTAATGAATGAAGAGAGTAACCTCTTACCTAATAGGAAAATAAGGTAACAACTTGAGCTATCTCTCATTAACAGATTCTAATAGAATTTAGCAAAAAAAAAAAATATATATGAGTATCTAACGATCCACTTGACGCGACATCTAATGGCAATTTGTATATCTATTATAAGCCTTGGATTTGGAAAATGTTTTATACACCTTGCATTTATAGTCCTAGCATGTTTAGTTATAGTTTATATATCCTAGGTATGCTTCCTTACCTATTGTATTACACTTTTGGGTTTTGTACATGTTCCAAGCTCATTAGGATCTTTTTGATGTCATTCAAGCTTCTTAATGGCCTTTCAACATGTTCCTTTGAATCCTTGGTTTTATCCAATATTGAGCCTTGATTTCCTTATAGGGAAGGTGCACTAACTATCCTACATTAGTACACCCTCTTCAACATACCCTCTACTTACTCAAGTTTATGTCCAAGTGCTGAAAGAATGATTTGATTGGTCAAGTTTGCATTGATGGGCCTCTGTTAATGCTTGGGTGTTAACAAACCTTCACACTTATATTGTAAAAACTATAAATATTCAAGATGAGCTCTCACATATACTAAGTCAATTTTGCATTTTCTTATGCTTTTGATGTTCGATTTCTATGAAGAGCTTCTCCTCCTTTGGGTAAGTTTATTTTCTTCCTACTTTGTGTTTGTGTTTTGAGTCATTGATTGTACAAGTATGGCTAGACTTTTTCAAAGTGCTACCTTTCTTACATAGGTTAGTATTTAATGTAGAGTCTAGTATTTATGTAGTGAATAAAGCTCATGGTTTTTGCTTTATTTTATACTATTAATTCTTGAAACATTTAAAAATATTTATTTCATTTTCATTTCATCAAGCTATGATAATTCATCATTATTTAAGGAGGCCATAATTGTATGACATGGTGTTGGATCATCGAGGTTGTGACTAAGAGCCATTCATTATTTTTCATATGTTGTGTTGCACCTATCCCATAAGGGATTACATCACATGTGAGTGATTGTAAGTATTGTACCTATTGATGAGCCGTGATATCGTAGCCCGCCGCAATGTCTATAAATAAGAGGCGGCTTTCCCTGTTCTAGACACTTAGACTTAGACCCTTAGCCAAACTATAGTAGTTTTACCATTCTAGAGTTAGAATAATTTCCATATGCTCACAGTAGGAGTCTTAAAGTGAACGGATCTTTATTTGAGCAAATTGTACCTGAGCACACATTTGTGTATGACAATAAAGACGAACTTTCTAATAAACCTTACAACATGTGGACTAAACTAAATAGGAATTAATTATTGTTAAATGCTTACATGATTTTGTAGATAATTAATCTCTCTCAACCCTTGACTCTCCTAGTTAAGTGCACTTAGTATGACCGCTTCGAGCACGTGTGTAACACTTGGTAACCTAATGACGAGTAGCATTTGGTAATCCCAGCAGTGTTGCACTGGTTTAGGGTGTGTGCAACAAGTGGGAATAGATACTGGTGCTAGGACAATTAGAACTTAGTTGGTAAATAGTTAATGAATGTTAGTCACTTAGTTCTCTTCACCTTTCCCTCATTAGCATAAGAAATTAAAAAGATAAAAGATATAAAAATAATATACCTCAAACTTACTTAACCATACAACCATGAAAATACAAGTAAGTTTGGGAGGACAATGATTGATTAACCCTTAGGTGTTCCATTAAGGCATATAAGCACTTAGTCCTTGGAAATCAACTAGATCATGTGTGAATGCTTGTATTCGTATGGTTGAGTGTAGGGGTACCTCGCCACTCATCACCTATCCTCATGAGTAGTTGTGATGCATGAGTATGTATTATTGTTTTATTTTTATATTTATAAAACCCATAAAAATTATAAAATATAAAATCATAAATAGTTTCTCAACTCTCTTCCATGGCAACATGGGTATTAATTGTACTATATGTATCATATCATCTTTTATATTTTTTTAACACAACATATATGAGTACTTTTAGAAATCCTCTCAACATCATCTTCAAAGCCTATGATTAGGCTACATTGTATTTCATATGATATAATCCATTGATCATGGTTGGCAAGACCTCTATCATTAACACCATTACTAGGAAAGACATTAAAGAAGTACCTTTAAAGACTTGTATACTCACAAATTTCTTTAGTTCTTGATTTTGTAGAAAATAAAGGATTAAAGAAATCATGGATGAATTGAGAAATGAAAATAGATTAAAGTAGAATCATCAATCAATCCATATTACTTTCAAAAATATGATGACCAAAGTAGTATCTTCTATTATGATAAAATTTCATTATGATAAACTAGGACAATGGCACAATATGCATGGATGATTTTGCAAAGAACCTAGAGAAGATGTACCTTTTGTCTTCAAGGAGACTTTCTCCAATGATGAAGATTTCATCAAGCATTTGGTAGATTATGAACTATTGTCACCCCAACAATTAGAGTATGTTACCCATGAGAAGAAAGAGCTTCATGATATGGTTGGGGAGAAGGAGTATGAGTGCATACATGCTGGAAAGTAGATAGGATATTCTCTTAGACACTTTCATTACTACAACATGAATGATTCTATGGGAAGGAGGTTCACATATATTTATTCATGTCACCTAAGCTACACTTGTGCTGATTTGAAGTAGCCCATCATATCATCTTTGTCTAACCTTCATTTGAATGGATATGTTGATGACTTGGAAGAACCATTATTTTCATGGACTTATTAGGGTCAAATTCAAAAAGTATTTTTCATCCCACTTGGAAGCATTAAGGAGATAAGAATTAAAAATGTTGATATGGATGACATTCTTACATTTAATGGGTAGTTAAATGATAATCCATAGCTTCATGTTCAAACATTTGTAATTGCTTGTAAGCTTCATGGGTTGAATAATTAGTGTTAGAAACTTCATATTTTTCCCCACACACTCATTGATCATGCTAAAACATGGTATCAAGATCTTCCATCTAATTCCATCTCTTCTTAGATAGACATGTTAAAATATTTCAATGTTAGATTTTAATCTTATACGTGAGTTGCAAAACTTAGAAAGAAGATAGCATGATGGAAGAATGATACTAATGAATCATTGGATGGGGGAATCAAACAATATAATTACATGATCAATCAATGTCCAAATCATGGGTTCAACAAATGTAGCTAATTATTTCACCTGGTAGAAGAACCACGACTACAAACTCATGAAAGGATAGATATGTATATCATGGGTAATCTCTACTAAAGATTAGTGGCTCAAATTACTATTATGTTACATGTCATGACTAAATTAGAAGGAAATGGAATAAGCATGCAAATATAGAGGAACCTAACCTAAAACCCAATACTAGAAGGATATAAAGAATGTTGAATATAAGATTTGACCTTCTAACACTATTGAGGCCCTTGTGCAAGAAATCCTGAGAACAACAAAAATTTGGTAGAACTTACCAATGTTGTTAAAAAGATTTTAGATGTATTAAATCAAAAGATAATATTGTATTTCAAAGATTTAGAAGATAAAGTTATTAAATTAGTTGTGAATACAATTACACCACAAGGTACAAGTGGTCAAAGTAAAAAGAAAGGATAAGAGGCCTTATCATCATTAAATTACTTATCCTTATGGTTCATTTCTTTAGTCATAACTTTAATAAGTGATGAGTGGTGAGGTACCCCTACACTCAACCATATGAATACGAGCATAGCACGCGCAATCCAGTCGAACTCCACAGACTAAGTGCCTACATTCCTTATGGAACACTTAAGGTTAATCATTCATTGTCTTTCCATACTTACTTGTAATTTTCACGGTTGTATGGTTAAGTAAGTCTGAGGTATATGATTTTTATGTCTTTTCGATTTTATCTCCTATGCTGATAAGGTGAAGGGTGAAGAGACTAATTAACTAACTTTAACTAACTAACTAAGTCTTAATTAACCTAGCATNTATTTCTATACAAAAACATATGTTCAGGTACAATATTTGCTCGAATAAAGATCCATTCACTTTGGAGCTCCTACTGTGGGCACATGGAAAATATTCTATCTCTAGAGAGGTAAAACTGCCAGAGTTTCCCTAAGGGTCTAGATCTAGATGAGACACAAAGAGAGAGTCACCTCTTATTTATAGACTTGATGGTGCACCATGATATCGCATATGTGATCTTGCAGGGGATGACGTAATATCACGTATGCAATATTGTAGGGGATGCAATATCATGGCGGATGCAATATCGCATATGCAATATTGTGGCCCATGCGATATCACGTCCCATCATATCCCCATGATTGAATAAAAACTTGTCCTTGAGTTCCTTACAAAATATTGGAATGGTATGGGATTATTGACTCAAAATGGAACTAATGGGATGACATGTGAATGGATCATCATTACAAGACATGAAAAAATTGGTGTTCATGAAAACAAGAGTGAACACCTTATTACATTTGACATCAGGCCTTATTTAGCAACTGAGAAAGAGAGAGAGAGAGAAAGAATTTTTGCTACTGTCAATGCCAAGATTGCACCTTTCGTTGTCCATCCGTAAGCGTGCCATCAATCTTGCTTCTTGCATAGCTACTTTAGCACCACTCCATTCCAGGTGTTCCCTCCATATCCAATCCGTTGTTGTATGATTACCATCTACACACACAACATAGTCTTTATATTAGCAAGGGTAAATGAATCACAATGTAGTTGATACCTTTCTTCGGTGAAAGGTCCATTGGCTAGGTTGTGGTATGGCTAATTGCAGGTCTAGAGATATAAAATTGATGACTACTGAAGGTGTAGGGGTTAGGAGAAAACTGAAAAAATTGGGCCCCGTACCCCCATGACTAATCATGAACCTCTGGTAGCGAGAGAATGGAAAAAGAAAAGGAATAATAAAGATGAAGAAAAAGAGACAACTATGACATCAATGAAATGGATGTCAAGATGGAAATGAAAAATATAATATAGATTGAAAAAATGTTAGGGAAAAGAATTTAACTGGTTCACCAAATAGGAATGCCAGTGGGTCCTCCCCAAAGCAGGCTCATGCCCTTAATGCCCTAACAATCCCATAGTCAAAGAGTCTGTAGGCTCTAGGAATGTCATTTGGAACAAGAGTTAAAGTCTTAACCACAAGAATTTACCAAAAAGAAAACAGTGCGTTAACCAAAATATACACTAATGATACAACCGGCAATGAGGTGAATAATGGAGAGAAGGATGGAGAGAAGAGAATGGAATGGAATCCCAAGAACAAGGTGGTGTATAGCCCCTTGTGTATTTCATGGTTAATGTGACTTAGTAGGTCCCATTCCAAGTTCGGCCTCAAACAAACCACATCCAAGGACTTCACATTAATGCATTCGGCCAATCCATCCCCTTGAAGTAAGAAGAATGACTTCCCAAAGATTCACCACCATTCCGACAAAACAAAGGAGGAGAGAATGGGAAGTGAGAAGGACCTTAGTTAGGGAAAACATTTTTCTTTGGAGTTCCATAACCAGTGCTTGTAGCCCAAATGATTATTTCATCTAAGAGATGTGCTTTGAATTCTCACTTTTCTTTTCTTTTTCTTTTTGTTGTTTATATGTGAGAACCACATCATGCAAAGACATTGTTATTTTTATTTGCTTAGCTTCCCAATAATTGAGTAATGTTGAAACGGTAAGAAAACTCAAGAAGAAAACATCCAAGCACCCAAGACAATGGCCAACAAAAATGCATCAAGTTCCTTTGAAGTCACACCCTTTTCAATCCTTGAGTCCTTCCTTAGTTTGAGAAATGCCCAATCACCAATTTGTTATAGTTCTTATTTATAAAGGGACTGTACATTTCCAAGCCAAGAGAGACGATAGAAAGTTGTGGATGTATGGATGAAGTGGAATCATTGCCTGCTATATCAAAAGAAACATACCTTAGTATCAACATCATAACTTGAAGGTAAAAACCAAACATTAGCAATCAAGAGAAAATAGTTCATACCATCATGAAGAACACTTATTGGGTGACAAACTTACAAGATGGATAACACACACACACACACACATACACAAAATGAAAAGTATAAATGATGTTGTAAAAAAAATAAGAAAATTTAAAGAAATTTTTAAAACAAAAATGTCTAAAACAAAAACGTGTAAAACAAAAATGTGTAAAACAAAAACTTAAAAGAACTAAGGGCCCCAAATGATTAGCATAGGTGGCCATCTGCCCCATGAATGAATGGAAAGGGAGAGATCTAAAATAACAAACACCTATTTGAATTTCTTAAAAGTGTCCAACTTCTCTCAATTGATGTTCTGAGGTTAAGGGGTGGAAGTTGGTGACACTCATATTCCAATGTGTCTATGCCTTCGTTGTTGGCATGAGTCATTCCCCCAGTTCATTCCATGCATGTTGGTGGGCTGCTTCCTTGATCAGCTTTCAACCACTGGGTGTTCTCTTGTTGTGTGGTTGCTACATACATGCACCTTTGTATCTATGTTTCTAGGGCACACTGGTTGCATGCAGGAGATGTTAAATTTTGCATCACCCATGATTCCTGCATTTCATCACCCTCTGAGTCACTATATGTGATGCATGGAACTTTCTTCTTCTTGATCTTTTCATAAATGTTTACCTTAGATATTTCCAAGGAAAGATCATGGATTCCTAGGCATGCATCTATTGTGCTTAGCCATGCCCTTCCCATTATAATTGGGAAGTCCCCTTCATTACTATTGACTTCAATCACCAAGAAATTAGTTGGGTATGACCAACCACACATAGTGGTAATAATGTCCTCCACCAATCCCAAGGGAATGGTGATGGACTGGTCATCTAGCTCTAGTTGAATGTTGTTATTCTTAAGTTGGGGTAGGTTCCAAGCTTGATACATTTCTCGTTATATTAAGTTGACTCCAAAACCTAAGTCAAGAAGAGCTTTATGAGGTTCATTCCCAACAACTTGGAGGTAAATTAAGGGACTTCCAGGGTTAGAGAGTTTCCTGGGAAGGTGGCCTACCTTGATCCAGTCGGTCACGGTATGTGTTAACATAACCGTATGCATTAAGCTCTGTTGTTGGACTAAAGGGAGCCCCGAAGCCTTATTTGTAGGAGAGGCATGCATAAACTCAACCACTTGTGGTTGTGAGAGCTTGTCTAGGATTTTGGTTCTAAAGAAGGATCTTCTCTTCTTGCAATTGTCAGAACTAGTAGCGGGTTGAAGGTTTATGGCTCTCATAGCATTATGTTGTTGTAGTTGAGTGGGGAGTTCCCCTTGCATTGTTGGAGCGGGAGGTAGTGGAACTACCGGCGTAAGAGAGGCAGATGGATTTAGAGGATGGTAGGGATGTGGAACTTCTCTCAGAGTAGAAGTAGTCCTTCTAAAATACTCCCAAACTTGGTAGTAACATTGGGGAGTTGTGTGACCCATGGAGTCACTTGGAGAAATCAGCTGCTACACATAGTAGCCATATGGATCAGGTTGCCGGTAAGGGTATTGATGTTTAGGCAGTGGCATCCCCCATGACTATGGGTATTGCCACTCTTAATGTTACCCAATGGGTTGTGGTGGAGTTCCACTTGGATAGTATGTTAATGGTTGGTGGAGCTACCTTGGGGATAAGGTAACCTTCGGGGTGTCTACTGTCTGTTAAGTCTCAGGTTGAGTGCATACACCCCAGACTCTTGTAGATGTGAGATGATTGGACAACATCCCTTAGGATGGTCATATTGGTAGATCTCACACCCACCATCATTGTCTATGTCTGAATCCATGACCTCATTGGAGATAGTTATTTTTCCCTTACCCTTGTCATGTGTAGGGCCTGAATCTCTCCGCTTTTTCTTATCCTTGTTACTACTTCGTTCCTCCTTAGACTCCTCTACAATTTTCAGGACAAGTTCAAATCTACTATCCAAGGAGTCCTGTATCTGATCTACCTTAGTTGCCACTTTCATTGTTAGCTTCTAAAGTGGCAAGGTTTTTTTATTCACCAACTCTTCAAGTGGTGACTCGTCCTCTTCATCGCAAAATCTCACTTCCCTCTTTCGGAGGGAAGGATCACGGTTATATTCTTATACGCTTTCTCTTTTCCATAGCTCCCCTTCTTCTTTGGCTACTTATTCCAACAAGTGATGAATTTCATGGGATCTAAGTTCTGATAGTCTCCCTTGGGCATAAGTCCCAAGGGTTCTCCTAGTTTCGTACCTTAGCCCATCTACGATGTGGTGGAGTTGATCCCACTATGTGTAATCATTGCCCAGGCAATGATGTAGTAATGCATAGTATCAGCCCATGGCAGTATCCAAGGGTTTGTGATTGCCTTGTTTCCATCCTTGGATCTGCTTACGCAAATTAGACACTCTGGAGTACGTTTGATATTTATCATTGAAGAGTTCTAACATCGTACTCCACCTCCTAATGGTTTCCAGTTCTAAGGACCGGTACCAACTCTCTGGTTCCTTTATGAGTGTCCTAGGAAATAACTTCAATTTCTACCACTCATTTTCTATGTTTTGCAAGGAATAGGCATCATGGAATAATGTAAATGATTTTGTGGATCAACATTATATCCCCCTTCAAATTGTGGGATGTTATTCATGTCTAAGCACTTGATCCAGCTATCTTTTTGATGCCTTGTTGGGATTCTCACTACCTCCATTATATTTAGCATGCTTCAGGGGGAAAGTAGGGGTTCTTCATGATCATCTCTTTCATGACATCTATGATGCCTTCGTGGTTCCCTACTTTCCCTTCGTTCATGCCCTTGTCCTCGCTCTCGACTCTCTCTTCGAGGTCTCTCCTTTTGCCTGCCTCTATCCTCACCGTTATGCTCTTGATGACTGCGCCTTGATATGGAAGGAGAGGTTGAATGATGAGATGAAGGGTAAGAAGAAGGAGAACCATCACCATGATGATGTTTCCTGCCTTCTCTTTGGTGGCTTCAGCCCCGATCGTGATGATGATCTGAATGCCCATCCTTGTCATGTGTTGTTGTTCCCTCAGTGAATAGCTGGTGTTCACGAGGATCAGAACTAGGGTTGTGTATCATGGAGCATAGGTTCCAATACCCCACCTCCTCACTATCATTAGGAGGGGGAACATCTTTCGATAGAGAACCCGTTATAAGTGGTTCACCATCTCCAATTTCTCTTAGGATGTGCGAGACCCCTTTGCCCTTCAACAATGTATGATGGCTCTCCTGCCTTGACTTCCTTAAACATTGTGCTACTGTGGGATGGTAATCCCTTATGGAAAAATCACCTATAACATACTCAACATAGAGCTGAGTCATGTCGATCTGTGCCAGAGCATGGAGGAACATGTTGGGGACTGCACGATCTGGAGGTAACACTATGTTACCTTGCAAATCTCTCCAGCGCATTTGTTCATCCTGATGGAGGATAAAAGTAAAATTGGGTATATACTCATCAAGATGAGTATATACCACCCTATAATGTTGAGGAACTGGTTGATTTTGGTTATGTTTTTTAGACTGCTGACTGTTTCTTGTATGATCCCTATATGGTGAATTGCTTTTGCTCAAAGAAGAAGACATTGTTTCTTATTCGGTGTGCTAATTTACCATTATATAATTTTTTTAATTAACCCTAAGGGTTCGTTTAAGCTCCCAACGATGTGAGTGATCTCCTATGTTCTACTTAGCACACAATCACTTAGTCCCTAACAACGGCGCCAAAGATGAGTGGTGAGGTACCCTTACACTTAACCATACGAATACGAGTGTAGCATGCGTCATCCGGTCAAACTCCACAAACTAAGTGCCTACACACCTTATGGAGTAGTTAAGGTTAATCATTCTTTGTCTTCCTAGACTTACTTGTAATTGTCACGGTTGTATGGTTAAGTAAGTCTAAGGTATATGATTTTTATGTCTTTTCGATTTTATCTCCTGTGCTGATAAGGTGAAGGGTGAAAAGACTAATTAAAGAACTTTTACTAACTAACTAAGTCTTAATTAACCTAGTGTTAGCATCCATTCCCACTTACCATTCACACCCCAAACCGATGCAACCTTGCTTACCAAACGCTAATCGTTGCTGGGATCACCAAGCGTAACGCATGTGCTCGAAGAGATCGTACTAGGGCACTTAACTAGGAGAGAAGGGTTGAGAAAGATTTAATGACTAATAAAGTGATTAAATGGTAAACAATAAATAATAGTAAAGAAAATCCTATTTAGCCTATTCCATGCACTGCAAGGTTTATCCAAGAAGTTCGTCTTTATTTTTGTACACAAACACATGTTTAGGTATAATATTTGCTTGAATAAAGATTCGTTCACTTTGGCGCTCCTACTATGGGCACATGGAAAATATTCTATCTCTCGAGAGGTAAAATTGCCATAGTTTCACTAAGGGTCTAGATCTAGATGAGAAACAAAGGGAGAGATACCTCTTATTTATAGACTTGGCGGTGCACCCCGATATCGTGTATGCGATATCGCGAGGGATGCGATATCACCCCAGACACGATATCGTGGCCCATGTGATATTGCATCCCATCAATAAGGAATGGAATCTAATCCTTTGAAAATTGTATTTTGAAGTGCTTTCTCTACGTCACAATAATCTTTCTCATATCATCTTCCTTTTTACCATGAAACTCAAATGGTTATGAACCAAATACTCGATGTAATGTCCTATTAATGTTAGCCATATTTAATTAACAATCTTAATAGTTATAGATGCAACAATATCCATCATGACCCTTAATATCATTATAAGAGAAAACTGTAAATCATCCATAGTGGGTAGAAGTATATTTTCTTAATACAAGGTACTGTCCTTATTTTCCATCATCATATATTGGTGGATAGTGATGAGTGGCGAGGTACCCCTACACTCAACCATACGAATACGAGCGTGCACGCGCGATCCGGTCGAACTCCGCAGACTAAATGCCTTAACACCACAAGAAACACTTGGGGTTAATCGTTCGTTGTCTTCCTAGGCTTGCTTGTAAGTGTCATGGTGTATGGTTAAGCAAGTCTGAGGTATGTGATTTTTTTGGTATTTTCGGCTTATCTCCTATGCTATCAGAGGAAAGGGTTGAGAAACTAACTAACTCTAACTAATGTCCTAAGTCTAAGTTAACTAGCGTCAGCATCCATTCCCACTTACCGGACACACCCTGAACTATGCAACTGTGGCTTACCAAACGCTAATCGTTACTGGGATCGCCACACGTAACGCAAGTGCTCGAAGTGGTCGTACTGAGGCACCTATTTAGCTTAAGTGTGATAAGCAGCCGATTCCTTGACTAGACGTACACATCCGTAGATGCTCGTAATCAAGTTGTACTTGAACGCACTACAAAAGCAGTAAATGAAAGCAACAAATGAAACCATGTGCTGCAAGGTTTATCCAATCAAGTTCGTCTTTATTG
>MNCI01006484.1:135317-320229 GCA_015680685.1 Gnetum montanum
AACAAATGAAACCACGTGCTGCAAGGTTTATCCAATCAAGTTCGTCTTTATTGCCGTACACAACTTGGGTTCAGGTTACAAGCTGCTCGAATAAAGAGCCGTTCACTCTAGGACTCCTACTACGGGCACATGGGAAAAATTCTAACTCTGGAGTGATCAATCTGCCAGAGCTTCACTACTTCTAGCCAGGATTGGAAAATGAAGGGAGTGCCACCTCTTATTTATAGATATGACGGCAGGACGCGATATCGCGTACGCGATATTGCACGCGATATCGCGGCACATGTAGGTCGCGTCTCATCAGATAGTATCACAATAATCATGTTCCTTCCATGGAAATAATATTATCACCTCATGGACAAAAGTATTTTTACAAGAGAAATAAAAATAAAGTTGTCCATGAAAATTCATACTCATCTCCTTCACTATTATCTTTAAAGTAATGGAAGAAAGAATATTATTTTTATGAAGATCTATCAAATGAAAATTTCACTTTTTCCTGAGATAAAGATGAAAAATTCATCCAACAAGTTCTAACACCTATGATGTTACAAAGAATGTTAATCACCTCCTTAGCCATTTGATGATATGGTTAAAAAAAAGAGGTTGTTAAGTGCTAGCCTTGAACTCAGTCATGAAGGAAGAGTCCTTCATGTAATGGACTTAATAGTAGAGAATGATTTATTGCTTGATGCATATTTTTATGTGAATATTCTTTGAAACTAATGATATATCAATCCCTAATTTTCTTATTCTTTTACTTTGGTGTGATTTTTATTTTCATGTTTTTGATATTAAAAATTATTTAATTCTCATTTTCATATTCTTTTGAGTATATTTTATGTAAACATAGGAAATCAATTGATATGCTTTATGAATGCTCATCCAATAAGCCAATGGTGGATGGTTGAGCTATAAAGGTGATGATGATGAAAGAGTACTAAATAGGTCCTAAGTGGATCCTTGATTAATGGAATGCTCACTTAACAAAGTTCATCCCTCAACATTCTCTCTATCCACCATAGGTAAACTAGGCTCAAATTTAGCAGGGATGTAGGACTTGCATTGTGAGTTGTTGAAGCTACTATTATTGGAATCTTAGGTAAGTAGTGGATCCACATCTTAGGATGTAATCTTTGAAATCTTGGAAGAGTGCTTGGTCACTAGCTAGGAGAGAGTATGAAATTTAGGATTATTATGACTACCAGATGGGTCTAATTAATGCAATTGGACCAAGGTACATGTGCTACCATGCTTGATGACATTAATTAGAAGAGATTCGTAAGCACCATGAACCTGTACATTAATGTGGTGAGGGATGAATTTTCATGATCATGCAAGTCGAAGAATCCAAGTGAGGGATGAATTTTCATACAAAATTTAGTAAATCCTCTTCTCATGAAAAAAAATTAAAAGTAAAAAAAGTAAAAATAAAAAATAAAAAATGCAAAAATTAACAAAAAACAAAAAGATAGAAAAGAAAATTTAAAAAAAATAAAGAAAAAGAGGTAATGGAAAAAATGATATTATTCCAAGCTCTTTGGTCCATGCAAATTGGTATTTCTACCATCATAGATTGATTCTATAATCACTTAAGCAAGATTAATATGGAAGGTTAAATTAATGCTAATGCAAAACATGTGTAATATAAATCGAGAATGCTTATCTTATGTTTACCCTATTGCCTAGATTACTTAACTTTCAAATATAATAGTTTAAGATAATATATTGCCTCATCATTATCCATGGTTATGAAGGCCTAGAAGTCTCTCACTTAGTGAACTTTAATAATGTTAACTATTGCTTGCACCCAATTTCTAAATCCATTTGTTCATAGGGATCAAGATCATAACCCTTGATCCAAACCATGATTATATTTAAACCATGACAATCCAATTATTTATTCATGATATTATAATCACTATTGGGATTAGGACTAGTTAGCATTGCCAAAGGGATTGAAGAAACAATTTAGGGAAACTACTATGTATAGATGCATGGATGAAGAAAAAATAAATTGGAATCTTGACTTCTAGATAATCTATGACACATTACTTGATTTAGTTTCACTAATTTTTAGACCACAAAATAATAAAGGATAGATGACACTAATAGTGGTAGATGTGATCTTGCACTCAAAATGGAAACTTGGAGGTCTATTCCAATTATGTAGTTGAGTACTGTGGAAGGAACATATCACTGGATCATTCATGGGATGTAAGATGTGCTGATGTGCATCCATGAGAAAATTAAATGATTTGCTAGGGATCTAGTAATCTTGCACTCTCATCTTCTCCCTCTCATTCATCATTCATTTTTCATATCTTTCATTCCATTCTTTTTCATTTTTTTTGTGGCATGAAGTCAATCAAGTGAAGTAGAGGATGGGATTTGGCCATCCAAAGAGATGGACTCATATTTGATGTTGATGTCTCACTAGTTGGAAATCCATGGATGTTACATCAAAAGGTTTTGCATTGACAAGAAAGGTAGGTAATTACTATGGGAACATCCACTTTTGAATCCTTTATGACTTGGCATTGTGAGCAAGTGAGCTTAAGCTTATCTCCTCGAGATGATGGTGGTTTCATAACATAATAAACTTAATTAGTCCTCTACTTGTGTGGTTTGGACTTTATGAGGTTTAAGGTTTAATCACGAGAATCCCTTCCCACCTTACCTCACTTGTGCTTATATTTTGACCTTAGTATATATTATTTATCTTTCATTTTTCTAATTCCGTTAGTTTGGATGTCATTCAAAGTAAGTTTTGTTATCTCCTTGTTCTTACTTCTCTTGTGTCTTATTTTTATTTTATCCTTGGTATTTATTAGGATTTTCTTGAGCATTTGTTCTTCTTGTTCTCACCATTGACATTGTTCATGTGGTTTAAATTGGATATCTTATAATTAATTTTTGGAAAAGAAGCACTAATTTGAAAATATATTTTGGAATATTTTTGGTTATTTAAATTATTTTCACCTTATTTTTTACTTATCCATGCATGTATTAATTTCATAGTTGTGATTATATTTCTCTTGTGGTCCCATGGATTATATGTATCATTGTTCCTATGGCCATTTGTTTTGCAATTATAGTATAATGTCTTAAGAATCCCACTTGATTTTAGCATTTTCATAGCTTAGCATGATTAGGCAATTACACTCAAGATTCTCTAATTAGGGGGAGATTGAGAGATAATAGTTCTTACTCTATAGTCCTACAAGAGAACCACCAATTCTAGAAGAAGATAAGGAACAACATCAATCATTGGATCCAACATGGTATCCAAGAAACCTTAATCATAAAGATATTTGGAGATAGTCATACTTAAAGCTTTGGGTTGAGCACACATCTAGCAAGATCTTCTAAATAAGTAATAGAGAAGTTGGTAGGAGATGATTTGAAGATGGATGCCATGGAAGAAGGCATATGTACAAATGACATGTAGTATAGATTCATCCATAAGGCTAAGGTGATGGACCTTGAGGCATAGTTATAGAGATTTTACATGTACATACCTTGTACTATTAGCTTCTTCCTACTCCATGCAAGCATGCCTAGGGAATTCTATCCTAAGCCACATCCCCTAGTACTTCTTATTGAAGTTGATATAGGGAGACCTATTCTAATCTCCTTATTATTTTCTACATGTTTGTTTTGTAGGTTTTGGGCTCTATGGAGATGTCTTAGAAGTCAAGGAAATGTATTTTCCAAGAGCTGGAACTATGCAAGAGACATCTTACAAGAATTGAAACTTCTTAGAGGAGACATCTTGCATAGGGAGGAGATGTCTTAAGGGGTACATCTCATGGTAAAAGGAGACATATTATCCAGAGAGGAAACATCTCCTAAAAATAGTATATGTCTTTCTTGAAAGTTGTGTTTTTCTAGAAGATGATCAAAGAAGATTAGAGACATCCTGTATAGCTAGAAAGCTTTTGGAATTAACCATTCCAATTCAGAAAATAGTAGAAGAAGGTATAAAAAGATAAAAAATAGCAAAGAATATTCAAGTGAAACTTGAGAAATATTTACTAGGGTTTTTCTTATCTTGTTTTCTTAATAAATCTATAGTCTTTCATGCTTGTATAAGATAAAGAGTTAATAGAAGAGATGTCATGAAGTTCATGTATGAACTTGAGCAAGAGAGGAAAGAATATATTGAATGAATGCAAAGAGGTTATAGCTCCAAGGTCAATTGTGTAGACCTATATGTTCTAGTATTCATGTGAGTTGATATCTCAGTTTCCAGCTATGGAAGAGATTCTCTATCGATTATGTCTTGCATTAGTGAAAACCATTGTGTGGTTGTAAAGCCTCATGATTTACAATATCATTTGAGTGTAAGAGATTTTATATGGTTTTCGGTTTTGGAAATCTTGTTGTAATCTTTTATTTAAATAATTGAAGATAGCTAGTTTTCTCAATTTCTAGTAAAAATAATTTGTCTTCTCATAAGATATGGATTTAGTATTTGAAAGTGACTTAATATTGAAGTAAAACTACTCTAGGGTTATTAGTATTAAAGCATATTTAGGCTTGTACTTATTTCAAGAATTTTTCTTTATTTCAAATGATGTTAAAGAAAATATAGGTTAAGGATTTGAATAAAGACATGAAAAGCGTGAAGTTTGCCTTCTAAATAATGATTGCCTAATTGGATGAAATTAGGGTAAGGTAGATAGAAATGCTAGTCCTATCCATATCTAGAAACACGAAGGTTATGAGCATGCACCTTTAGATGAAGAAGTTTTGCAACCAAGTAGAGACAAAGTATATAATTAGGAAGGATAATCTAGCTATGGGATTGTAGAAATCTGTTAGTCAAGGATTCTAATGGGAGGAAATCCTATTCCTTAGATGAGAATTCTAAGGCCTCCAACAATGGTAACTACTTCTCCAAGAAAGCTTAATGAATAAGATGAAGAAATACTTTCTAGAGCATTTATAAATGCTACTAGAGTTATGTATGTTGAGTTGATGACTTTAAATTGTATAGGTGGTACTAATGATTTTGCAATTTGGTTGAAGATACTAGAGAAGAATTTTGAGTTGGAAGAGATACCAAATAACTTAAGGGTATCTATTGTTGAATTTAGATTATAAGGTATGGCTTCTACTTGATGAAAAAAATATTCTAAGGTTATAAAGACAAAGTGGTTCATCTATCAAAGATTGGTGTTTGATGAAATACAAGTTAAAAAGAAAAGCTAAATAGTCTTATAAAAAATAGGAGATCATTATGAAGTTAAAGTTCTTAATAAAATATGATAAGGATTTCAAAGATGTTTACATGAAGTTTTGTTATCTATTTTATTAAGCTAGAGTAAATTGGAGGCAATATGAACATATATCAATCTTTTTAGGAGATCTTAAAATGTTGTATCAATAGGAGTTATCTTTTTATAAGACACAAACCCTTGATGAAGCTTAAAATTTGGCACTCAAGAATAAGAAGAAATTAAGTGGATTTGAAAATAAAAGTAAATAAAATTCCAAGGAGAAGAAGAAGATATCCAAGAAAAAATCTAAATATAAGAATGGTAGCCATGATAAGAAGACTGAAAGAGGTGATGAGAAGGACAAAGTCAAAAAGGACCAAAGGAAGGAAGGAAAAGGTTAAGGTAATAGCTCATTAAAATCTAGTGCTTCAAGTGTGGAGAATAGGAACACAAGCACAAGAAATGTCCACTTCACAAGGTAGCCAAGGGTAAAGATGTATAAACCATAGAGCTGGAGGAGACAAAATGTTAAGATGAAACACCATAATATTTTGCATGTTATAACCAATATCCATCATGTAGCTTTCATCCCATGAAACTTGAGGCAAAATTTAATTGTAAATGTGAAAATTGTAATCCAAAATGGGTAATTTCACATACTTTATACTTTTGGAACTAATAAATGCCTCATAAGTGGCCAAAGCCTCATTCCCAAAGTGAAAAAATTCATCGAGTATCTATATTTGGGCTTGGATGGGGTGGGGGAGAGGGGGCGAGGGGTGGGGGGCAAGGGGGATAGGGTTAAAAATGCCTTTTGGAATGCCAAAAAAGGAAAATTTGATGGGTTTTATGAGGGGTATGAATTTTTCTATGCTAAAAACACCTAAAAGGGGGTAGATCTCACCTATCCCCATCATGGAAGGATGGGGGTTTGGAGACTTTCCCCTCTTCAATGTGGAGACCAAACACATGACTTGGAAACTTTTCTTGTTAACCTAGAAAGTTTTCCCCAGCACTAGAAACTTTACGCCCAGCTTGGAAAGTTTCCCCCTAGCATGGAAATGTTTTCCTAGCCTAGAAAGTCCCCTTCCCCAGCATGGAAAATTCCATCCCTCAACATGAAAGCCATAAGAAGAAAAATTCATTAATTAATGCACTTCAATGTTGACTAGCCACTTCAACAAGCATGGTGGAGAGCTCAACATAGAAGATTCATCTCTAGTGTGGAAGGTGTGTCTCAGTTACTATTTTTAGTAAACAGAATGGCCATGGGGGGAAGTAATTACTATGTTTAGTAATGCCTCAAATTTGGGTGCCCATTTCACCTAAATTTGGTAGCCAATTTGTAGCAAAATTACATCAAGTTTGCATCCATTTTAGAGTCCAATCATAGCCAATTTTTAGCCCCATTCATGGCCCAAAGACCTTATAAAAGCCAACCTCAAACACCATTTGGAGGTTCCACATCTTTTACAAGATTCAATAATTTTTTTGACAAAATTCAACACTCATAAGCAATTTGCATACACACAATTCCACACTTAGGACATTCTCAGGTATCCAAGGGTTCTTGCAAGTTCTTAATATTTCTTGCAAGTTTCCATACTTGCATTCTCTTGAATCCCAACATGGAAGTAGTAAGGCCTAGAGATTTTGTGGGTTTTTGGTGTTAACACTACAATTCTGGGATTCCAAACCTAGTGTGGAGAAACTTGGTTCCCAAATATTCCACCTTTCTCACCCCTAGTAGTGACCCAATTGGCAGATCCAAGGTTGTAGCAACAAAGGAAGGTTTGATAACTTCAAGAGTTCCTTAGCACCCAAATCATAGAGTAGATCATCTCAGCTTCAACAAGCTTTAAACTCTTGCACACATGAACCCCATTTTTGCTCATCTAAGAACCATTTTAACACATCTTTCTAGCTTATTCTTTATTCTTTTCTTAATAAAGTTTTAAGTTTGAGTTCTATCTTCAATAAAATTAAATTTATTGTTTGTGCATTATTCAAATCTATTTATATTTTCACATTTTACATCTCCTAAGTCCATGGTTGATCTACTAAACTAGCCAAGGTGTCCTGAATCCCATTTTTATCATAGAGGCCCTAGGGATTTGAGGTTGGGGAACTGCTAGCACTGAGGATCCTTGATTTTTCATTCCAACAATTGAGGTTTTTGGTTGCACCAGTTTTTCTTGGTATTAGAAGGAGGACCTTCACCTAAATTCTGTAGCTAGATCTATTATTTTCATAGCCATTTACAAGCTTTTCATTTATTTTTTGTCACCAAAACCCTCACAATATCAATGTTCATTTCACCCCTATGACCAAAAATACATCATGGAAGTTGCAAGTGGTTGGGCTTTGGCTTTTCACAACAGTTGCTATGAATTTTAAGATCCAACGTAAGCATTGATATCTCTTTTCTCCATTTTTTTTGTTGCCAAAAGTTTATTTTCTAGCTTCTAAAAGTGGGTGGTTCAACTCATCTGTGAGTTGACTTTCACATCCCCCCCTCTCCCTCCCTCCCTCAACCCCTGGCCTCCCTTCTCCCTCCCCCCCCATTTTTCCAAGTTAAGAGAATTACCAACTTCCTAGAACCAATTTTAGTGGAAAAATACTAACTTTCGATTTTGGTTTTCAACCTTTTCCCACATTAATGTTGAGGTAGGATGTCTGAGATTTCCATCATCTCAACTCCTTTCTTTTTCCCCTCTACCATACCCAACATGAAAGTAATTGGGAGGTCAATGTTGGTGAAGTTTGAAACCAATTTTATAACCAGATCTACTTTGGTTGCAAGTTGAAAGCCATTTCTTTGTGAATGCTACAAGTGGTTTGGGTGCTATAATTTCACAACATCTACTGTGAATTCCTAGAGAAAATCCAGTGTGGAAGCCTTGATAAACAATAATTTTTGTTAACATAATATTTTTCACTAAACCAACATTGGTTTCCATACCAACCAAACCTATTTCCCCCTCCTTTTTGGTGAAAGTTAGAAAATTGCCCAAACCATGTTTGGAAATTTCTAAGTTTTTAGTTTGGTCTTCAAACTTTCCCTCCTCTCTCTAATGTTGGAATAGGAAGGTGTGACATTTTCATTATGTTATCCCCCTCTCTTTCTCCCCTACCATACCTAGTGTAGAGGCACTTGGGAAGCCAACTTTAGTGAGATTTAAAGCCAACATTGTCAATATTCTATTTTTGGTAAAGAGGTACACCTCTCTTATCCACGAATTACTAATTATAGTAAGTATATAATTTTTTTTGCCATTTTCATTTTCTCTAAGAGTTTTTGAATTTCATTCACTGAAATTTACTCTTATTTTAACATTTATAGCCTATTTTTCTTAAGTAATTCTTACCATTATAGCCATGTCTTTTCAAAAATCCATCAAATTGTCCTTCACCTTCACTGACGAAGATCATAACCAATAAGTCATAAGGATGTATGATCCCAAAGACCCTGTAGTCATTGAGTGTAGGCAATCTTTGAGATTTTGATGGAAGAGTCTTGATTTTGCAACCATTAATGAAGATTGCTATAACTTCATTTGTGCCAAAATATAGGTTGAAGCCAAGAGGGAATTTGAGCTCATAAAAAAGGGTTAGAAAGAGTACATCCCTTTTCCATATGAAGAAATTCCTCTTAATGACATCTATTCTATCATTTGAGCTCAATTGGTTGCCACAGAGGAGGAAGATGACCAGCCTACCTTTGGGGAACAATAGGAAGAGGAGGATGAACTTAGGATAAAATATAAGCCTAAAAACATCCTTGGAGGGTTGTTCCAACAAACATCCCCCAATTTCATAGAACCTTTTCCTAATGCCTTCATTTTTTCCATGGGCATGGTGCCACCATCTTCCAATCCTCTACACCCTACTACGGTAGATCCCATGCTAATTGTAGCTACACATTACACTCAGTCAATGCCACAAACAACAAACTATAACATATCAATGTCATTTGCAACACAACCATGATATAAAAAACCATCAATAGTGGCTTTTACCACTGTAAATTCTTTAGCTACTCACATGGGATCCACCATGAGACCCCTAGCAATAAAAGGGGCACACATCATGTTTGTCCCATTTTTTTCTCAAGTGCTAGCATAATCATCTTTTTCTTTATTTGGCCCACAAGCCACAACCATAGCATAACCTTTTCCTTCTATCATGCAACCCATAATGAGGCCACAAGCCTTACAACAAACACCACAACCATTTGTATAGACCTCACAAAATATGGGATCATCGCAAGACTTGGATCAAACCTTCCAAATAATCCAAGACCTAACAAAAGAATTGAAGAGGCTTAAAGTCTCTACGATGTAAATCGTTGAGATTATGGACTTCTACCAGGATGATCTCATAAAGTTCTACCCTTGACACTTCCTCCTAGTCTCCCCATTCCATAATTTAGAAAATATAATGGAGACGGTGACTCTAATAGTCACCTTATCACCTTTTGATCTGAATGTTTTCTCTTGCAACCATGGCCTCATACCATCATGACGATTTTCCCTATGTCTTTAACTAGGAAAGCACTTGATTGGTATCGCATAGTGCCCAGAGGATCTATATCCTCTCTGAAAGACTTAGTAGCCTAGTTTGTCAATTGCTTCAAGTTACACAATGCTTGACCAACTCATGAAGGTCAAGAAAGGACCCTTAGAATGTGTACAAAAATTCATTCAATAGTGGAATGGACTATTGAATGAAATACCAAAGCCCATAGCTAAATCCCACTTGTTAGCCATATTCAAAGGAGTAGTTAATGATTTCATCAAGTCTAAACTCTACTACCTTTATCCATGGTCTCTTAGCCAAGCATTCTCACAAACTAAAAACATAGAGGATGTTGTAGAGGCTAGTCATGATCCAACCTATATATCATATAAAAACCAACATGCTCGAAGAAACAAAGAAAAGAGCAAACAAAACAACACTACCACAAACTTCTTAGTAGTGGAACCAAAGAAAATAAGACCATGAACCAAGGGCCAAAGGTCAACCCACCCAAGGCCCCCACCAATAACCATAGTAACTAATCATCAACTTCTATGACCAATGCATCAACAATAAATAAACCTAACTTTGAAAGGAAGGATAGGTCTAAATATACTACATTGCCATCAAGAACATTCAAATTGCTAGACTAACTATTGAAAAGAGGATGTATACAACATAAACAAATGACCAAAGTTGGTTGAAAGAAACATGAGTGACTATGTGAAATAGCCAAATATCCTGCTTGGGAAGAAAAAAGGATGATCCTCAGCTGCCTAAATACTTCAAGTTAGAGCACTTTTTCCATTATCATCAACTACTTGGTTATGATACAAAATTTTTCCTTGCATAGAAGGATGACCTACAAAGGGTAACAGATAGGGAAGAACTACTCTTAGATGCTCCTAACTTAGTTCTACCAAAAAAGCAGTCGATACAAGTCTACAAAGACCGATTGAATGCTAGAAATAGCCCCTATGTTATCTTAGCATTCAACATTGATGACAACTAGAGACCTACCAAGGAACCATTTGTGATCCAAGTGTCCCTCTACAATGAAAGAGCTTCTTCAGCTTCCCATAGCTCAATACCTTCCTTCATGGTGAGAGTACCATCGTGAATGCCCCCGAGGGAACCTTTTGTCATCAAAGTATTTCAACCCAATACAACTCAAATAGCCATAGCTTAAACAAATACACAACAATCGCCTATGGTGACCAATGCTACCACCTCTTCCTTATAGCTGACAACCGAAAAATCTCAGCCAACCAAAAGAAGAAGCATAAGCAAAAGCTTGACAACAAGGGAGATAATTAGATAGAGGAATGAAAGGAAGTGGGCCCACTGAAGCCCACCCCCATTTCAGCTATACCTATGACCTTATCTATCCCATCTCCTTTAACCAATAATCCATAAGAGGACACTAAAGCTCATAATCAAAACAACCAAAGAGAGTCACAATAGTCACAACCAAAAATCAAAGTTTACATTTTGGAATGCATAGAGGAAGTAAAGCACAACCAGGATGACAAGCCCACTACCAACAATAAAAAATTCCTCAATGTAATGGACCAAGTGAAGAAATCCCTAAAGCAAAAAAATGCTAACTTAAGCCTATAGGACCTAATCGTGACTTCCACCATACATTGTGAGGCACTGGTCAAAATGTTAACCTTCATACCTATTAGTGGGGATATTCCTGCTAATGAGGAAGCCATCCATGCAGTAATGATTCCACCCTCACTAGGGGAGGGGAAGTCAACACCCTTGATATTTTGTGATAGTGAATTTAAGGTTAATCCTAAGAATGATGAGGTGAATATAGCCCCTTTATTCATAACTATACACATAGGAAAATTTATAATACATCAGGTGCATGTTGATGATGGTGCTACAACCAATGTTATCCCATGCACCATCATTGAATGCTTGGGCTTAACTAAGTAGGTACAACCTATGACCATCATAGCTATTAAGTCCTTTAATGGATCAAGAGTTTCTATAAAGAGGTCTATCTGCTTATATTTTGTGTTCCTACAACCGCAAACTTCTTAGTAGTGGAAGAGACACCAAGGTTTAACCTAATTCTCAAAAGACCTTGATTGGCTTAATTATGAGCTCTCTCCTTGCCCATCCATCAAGAAATTCACCTTCCTTATGAGGGAGGTGAAATTATCATTCATGGTGACAATGTGGCTCCCATATTTGTCAACAATATGGACATAGAACTAGGGTCCAAAGTGGAGCTTCAAGAAGAAGCTCCTAGCCATGAAGAGCAAAAACCCAAGATAACCAATGATGACAATGAGAAAAATCTGATATGTTATGGGATGAACTCCTTTTTAACATCATATGTGAAGGAGATTGTGAATACTAGCTTATGCAGAGTAGGCCTTACTCACTCCCTAATTTTAGGAAAATTAGGAAGAATTTACACAAGTTAAGTTTACTTTAACCTTCCTATGCCTCTATGACTGATAGCCCAATAGCCTTATTTTTTATCTTTTGCAATTTATTATATCTTTGTTATTTTATGCACATAGCCTATCCATGTAGCCATAAATTTATTTTCATTATTACCTATTTGCTACAACCTTTCTTTATTTTTACTTATTTTTTAAACATTAAGAAAACATTTCTTTTAGACTTGGCCCACTAAGGCCTAAAATTGGCACCACAACCCGCTAAGGCCTAAAACTAGTACCACAATCCTCTAAGGCCTAAAATTGGCACCATGGCCTACTAAAATTGGCTTAAAACTGGCACTATGGTATGCTATGACCTTAAATTGGTGTTTTCATATACTAAAACGTTAAATTGGTAACATAGCCACTATCGCACAAAATAACATGTGCCTGCAATGACCTAAAAGTAGCAAATGTTCCTCACATTGATTGGCCATAATCAAAAACATCAACATATCTATTTTCAAGGTTTACAACATTTACAATATTTATTACAATATAGATGCATATAGTTAAAAAATAAAATCAAATATTTAAATTTAAAATTAAATGTCCATAACATATAGCCATAACCATAATATATAGCAATGATGCCAAAGAATAACCATCCATAACATAGTTTTAGCTAACCATAGCCATCAACATAAAAAAAAAAAGCTATACTAAAGGAGGTTGCTGAGTAACATTTGGAGGAGGAAGCGATGGATCATTGCCACCCTCACTACTAGGGTCAACAATGTCTTTTGAGGCCTAAAATGCAACAACATATATCTAGTTAGTAACCCATAGCTAAGATCATGACTTAAAATAAAAACTAAAACATAAAATAGATCAAACCTATGGAGAGTCTGGCTCCATTACGTCTAAGAGTAGATGGGGAAGGCCTTCCTCCAAATGATGGAGAATCTAGTCCTCTATCATGTTGACCTAGTCAACATCCCCAAGATCAATGGCAAAAGGAATGTCATATATATCTATAGGAGTCCAAGTAGGAGGCTCATGAGTAATAGTAGCTATAGTAATGTCAAAAGAAATGGTAGTGATCTAAAAAGTAGGGGATTACTCCACCTTAAGAGTGCTTTCAAAGAGTTGATAAGCATTCTCTACTTGGATCCTTTAAATGAACAACTTTCTCTTGTGTTGCTCAACCAACTCTTCCTTAAGACATTTTAGGTAAGCCCCATGATCAACCTTATGTTAATAATTGTGGGTCATTTGTGTCTTACCCCACTCCAAGACCCAAGTGCAATGATCCTTCCAATCCTCAAACTTTTGGGAGATAAGGTCCATTTGGATACGTTGCTTTGCCATCTCCCACAAGACCACTACTTTATCCTAAATAACATTCTAGTAGTAGGTCCAAGTGATCTCCTTGGTTTGTAACTCCTCCTAGTTAGCCACTTGGGCTTTTACAATGACTTTACGATCTTGGTGATTCCTAATTGTATCCTCCTAGCTTTGAATCTTTTCCCTCAAGGCCACAACTTCTTTCCATAAGGATTTATTGGACCTCTCTAGCTTTCATGATGCTTTTGCACATGACATTGCTAAATCAATGGTGGTGTCATAAAGGTTCATAGGTATACTAGAAATGTTAGAGGGAACTCTAGGCAAGGAGTCTACCTCTATGTATTTGCTAGAGTCCCACTACATGAATGATATTTCATGAAGCATAAAATGAAACCATAAGGCACAACCTTAAATAGCCACAATGCAAACAAAGCCTACTACCAAAGCACATAAAAGAAAATCCTTACATATCTCAGGTGCAACTTGATGTAATCGATCGATGATGTCCTTAGCCATCCCATGTAGGAACTTCCACTTTGTCTGGAGTCTCTACCCATGGTTTTATATGAAACTCAAGGATAGGATCTTGCACTAGTGTCTTAGGAACTACTATAAGCATAACAATCATTGAAAAGTTAGGATGACAACCAAATATAACCAATAAGATATGAAAAAAATAGCAAGGCATAAGCATAGTTGGCTCCTCCTACTCCTCCTCCTCTAGGATGATGATGGGAGAGGTACCTAGTACCACCTCACCAAACAAGGCATCTAAATCATCAATGCCTAGTCCTTCAACCATAGGTTGCTTTAGGAGTGCCACTTTTGGACACCTTCATTCTGCCTCTATTGTAGCTTGGGCTACTATAACTTGATGCTTTTCTACAGCCATAAAACATAGAAAACTGATTAACACATGAAACCATAAAATAGCCACAAAATTTTAAAACATGAGAATAGCCAAATTTAAATAAAGCATACCTGCAACTACCTGATGTGATAACTTAAGCTTAAACTTAAGCTCCTTTTGAGCAAGTTGATCTGATGCTGGGGGTTTCTCCTCCATAGGCCTCTTGAGTTTCTCTCTAGCTACCCATTTAGCCTCCATGTGTTATCTTTTGGCATCTTGGAGATTGGCAAGAAATGAGATGGGCTCATCATTATTAGTATTATTGAGAGACTGATACTGCCTAACATCAAGATTCTTTGTGGTGATGGATAATGTCTCATCCACCCCCTCTAGTGGATTTTGGGCTTACAATGTTGGATAAATATGTTTTATCCAAGGCCTAGAAAGTTGGGTTGGGTCTTGGAAAATCCATTGCTCTTTCCCATATATCACCAAAAACTCCATAAACCTCTTTAGATAACCTATGAAAAATTCAACGTGTATATGGATTATCATAGAAGTGTCAACACGGAGTCTAAGAATCTCCTCTTGAAACCTTGTATCCAAAGCAATAGTCCAATAAAATTTGAGGCCCTCCATTAAGACCCTCTTAAAGGTCCACCCCTATGCTAAGCCAATTACCTTCTTTTGTGATATAAGTTTGGAAAACACATGAGACCTAACCAAAGGATATGGTTCCTTTGCATCAAGGTTCATGAAGTTATTCATAAAAATTCTAGAGTGACCCATGCTAGCATCAAGCCACTCTAGAGCTTTCTCAAAATGGCCTAATTCCCTCACTGTCCTGGTGAGAAGCTTAGCACCATCGGTAGAGTATAGTGACATCAGCTGAGGTGGAAGGTCCTGGAAAGAAATAACCAAAGGTTAGCATCCATATGAGTAGTTTAAACAACCAAGAAAAGTAATAAAACACTTAATGCCATGAAACACTAGAAGCTATGTGTTCAACTTTACTTTTCTTTTGTGATGTCGAGGTTCCAACTACAAGGGTTTGAACCATGCTATCAACATCTACCCACTAGCTATGCATTGTCTTATCATCCTTGCACTTCTTGTATACCATGTTGAAGTTGGTGGAATATGTAGCAACTAAAAATGTCAGTGGCTGGAACACCGAGAGGTTGCTGGGCATATAGTTTAACCCCGGATCCATGTGAGGGCCGTGTTGGAGAGAAACAGAAATGGGGTGCCCTGAATGGTCTGGTCAATCAAACATGGACTTAATCAGTGTAACTTAACCTTTTGTAAACATTTGTTTTTAAAAATGAGTTATGCAAGTGAAGCAATAATTAACCAACGTAAAACAATGAAAAATGATATGGAATATAATGATAATGAACAAAGAGTGAAACAGATTTGGATGAGGAAATGCACCACCCCAAGATTGAGGATCTGATCTTTGCTTTGTTGGAAGATGTACAACTGAACATGAAACATAGGAGAGGCAAAGCTTACATAGAGTAGTATGGTCATAGGTCCCTAAGCTGTAGTCAATAACTTGCTACTTGAGATTCTTCTATTTGCCAATTCACTCGCCAAGGTGCCAAAATGCTAAACCCACAAAAGGATGTCTAAAGCCAACCAGAATGTTAAAAATGCCAACTATGCTCTCTGAAAGCCAACTTAAAAGCCACCACACAAAAAGCCAACCCTTTGAGCATTGTTCACCAGGGTATTTATAGGGCCAAGAGTAGGAGAAAAACATGGTCTGGATGCCACGTGTCCTGGGCCCCATAAGGTGCAAACATGGTTGTGCTATGTAGTTGTGTGATGCTGGATATGAACCTTGTTACACTATGACCATTCTGTTGAAACTTCATGTGCCAAAATCCAGAAAGCATGCCAACAATGAAAAAAATGGAGCCTATGCTCCAAGACTACGTCTTCCCTACTCTTGCGAGAAGGGTCAAGTGTAGGGACA
The DNA here is from genome assembly GCA_015680685.1 of Gnetum montanum. Classification (NCBI taxonomy): domain Eukaryota; kingdom Viridiplantae; phylum Streptophyta; class Gnetopsida; order Gnetales; family Gnetaceae; genus Gnetum; species Gnetum montanum. The sequence continues at coordinate 151,647 of MNCI01006484.1, forward strand.
ATTTTGGGGATTGACTAGGGGTATGCAAAATGAAGCAAACTTGCTGATTTTATTTGCTGAAGAGGTGCCAGGGCAAGAATAATCATTTCCAACAAGTTATGCAGCTAATTAAAAATGTTTTAAATGCCTCCAGGCAAGTGTTGCATTACTTATGTTGTCCAGTGTGTTGGTGTAGCGTAAGTAACTGCTCACTACACTGTGCTATGCTACGTAGCATAGCATAGCGTAGCCACTAGTCTTGAAAGAAATATTTCCTAGAGGCTGAGAGCAATTATCTAAGGCTTGGTTAGGCAAGCAATTGCAACTTTGTCTTTCATGCTGGAAAGCCTTCAAACCTACTAAGTTCATCTTTGGGCCATTCTGTTGTTTTGCATCCTTGCTATGCTGTGCTATACTATGTAGCGTAACATAGCATAACAACCAGTGTGAAATGCATCCTTGTTTAATCTACAATGTTTTACTAGGAAACTTTGCATGAGGCCTGTGGGCTAAGTGGGATAGGTAGTTTTGGAGGACGAAGTGTTGCCAAGTATAGTTCTCTTGCTAGAGCCACTTGGGAGAGGGGCCTTTGAGCATTTTTTCCTTACTACACTATGCTATGCTGCAAAGCGTAGCATAGCGTAGCACCCTGTGTTGGCTGAATCCCAACTTGTTTTGCAACCATTTTGTCATAGGATGCTTATTATGTCTTGGTGTGTTAGTAGAGCAAACCTATTTAATGGTTGTGACATGGGAAAATGCTTTTACTTTGTCGAGGCTATCTGACTAGGAGTGTTGTCGAAGTACATCCCCACTACACTATGTTACATTGCATAGCGTAGCACAACTTAGCACTTAGATTGAGATGATTCTTGACAAAATTTTTCACATTTTATTGCATTGTACCACTCATGATCTAGGGATGAAATAGGGCAAATTCTTTGGAAGACTGACTTATTATCAACTTGCATCTTGGACACTTGATTAGTCTCTTTAAGGCTTGCTATGTTGCACAATGTAGCATAGCGTAGTAGATTTCTCCTTTAGAAAACTTGTCAAAATGTTTAGCTCATCCTGAACACTTTTGGCAACTCCTAGCATGGTCCCTGGGTAGACTATCAGCCAAGTTAATTGTCCAGTTGGGTAGGCTGGAGAGTCCAACAAGCCTATTAGCCCTGGAGATAGAAAACTTTTCAGATTGTAGAGTCTATCCTCAATGTCTACACTATCCTGAAGACCCATCATGACGCTACACTTGTGGAAATCCTTACCCAAATTTCAAGACTTTGTTGAAGCATCAGGGTTCTAAAATTTTATGTTTTTTCAATGGCCCCTCTTTGTCAACATCTAGAGGATCTTCCTGAGAGACATTGACAAAGAATATGAAACACCATGAAAAATAGAAAGCTAACATTGCTCTCTAGTGGTCGCTCAGATGTCGCTTTGCTATGCTTGGGACTATTGGGATAGTCATGTAGGGAAAGGGGGAAAGGATGGACTTGAGGGGATAGGTTTAGGAAAGGAAAAGATGTAACATAGTGTGGTCCCTCGTCGGAGTGCTTGTGAGGGAGTCGGCACACATGGGCATCCTTCTTTGTTAGCCTTTTAGACTTCATTTTGGAGTGCTTAGAGATGGTTGTTGTGAAATAGCTGTCGTGCCATTTGTTTTGGGCACACCTTTTTTTTTCAAGCTTTTCTGCTCTTTTACACTTTTTTTTATTTTTTCTTTTTACCTCTATTGTTAAGCTTTGTTCACTTGCAGACAACCTAATTGTTGTAGGATAGGTGTTTCCTCCCCGAGATGAGTTGTGTTACATCCATGTGGAACTTGCCTACAAATGCTTCCCATGCAGCGAGTTACGTTACACGTGCCATAGACTTGGCATTTGGGCATGTGGGAGGGCCTTATATGCATCGGGAAAGCTTGTAAAAGAGATGTGGAAAACTGCGAGTATAAAAAACAAGGTGAAGAGGGTGAAGAGGGAGGATGGGATGTGCACTCCCAAGTAGCCAAGCTAGTTGGAATGATCACTTTGGAATGATGTAGTGCTCTGCTCTCCTGGCAAAATGCATCTCTAAGCGATGTCATCTTGGCTTGTATCCTACAAATGCAATAGAGAGAAAACCAAGAAAATGTAACCATGAAATGTAGTGAGGGAAAAGTCCCACTTTCTTTAGACACTACTAAAGTAGCGATCATTGTTGCTGAGGCATGTGACATCCAAAGTAGGAAGGCTAGTAGCGGTTCTAGCAATGGTAGACTGAAGGGGTTGGCATTGAGGAGGCTAGGAGTGGTGGCAATGCAAGTGTTGAAGATTTCCCGTCCAAGCAAAACATCATTCAATTCAGCTGTAAGGTGAGAAGTCTGATAGTTGAACGTATTTTGAGCTTAAATGATAGCAATGGTTGGAGGGTAGAAACTCTGTAGCTAGGCCATAATAGTGTTGGGTCTCCAGCAGCAGGCACTGACAAAAAGAGCTACCACCAAGATGATTAGATATGGTAACGATAGCTCTAGAAGGTTAGCAAGATGTCAGACGACATCTCCAGAGGATCAACAAGATGCTAGGGGTAGTGGTGTTGCATGTGTTCTAGAGGGTGTTTCCTTAGAAATGCGAACTACATTCTGGAACTACAATGTTCCACCTCATGTTATCTAGAAAGTCGACACTGTGCAGGCTCTCTTGTTTGTAGGGTCATGGATGCGAGCTGAGAATGTTATGCTACAAACCCAGTTTAAGGTCTTGGTAGACCATTAGATGTACTGGTTTAAGGTCCTAGCAGATCATGATGTGCTAGTTTAAGGTCCTAGCAAACCATTGTGCTAGCTTAAGGACCTAGTAGACCGCTGTGCTAGTTTATCTTTGTAGCGGATGGTAGATGGGCTAGTTTAAGGTCATAGCAGATCATGCTATGGATGCTAGTTTTACGTCATAGCCCAAGGATGTGTTGTGCCAATTTATAGTCATAGCAGACTATCTATGCTAATTTTACATCATAGCAGATGTTCTTTGCTAGTTTTATGTCATAGTGGATAATCTCTGCTAGTTTATAGTCATAGTGGACTATAGTGCTTACCTTTCTTTTGTATCAGATGTAGTATAGCTTGAGGTACAAGTGGTTCACGGGATTTGCAAACTATTTGCCATCAATGTCGGCCATTTTGAAGGCCCTATTCTCATAGGATTTTGTGACTATGAATGGACCTTCCCAGTTGTCTGAGAACTTGTTTACATATTCATGAACAGCTTTGAGGACTAGGTCCCCCTTTTTGATCGATTGTTGGTGTAGATTGGAATATGCTTTTGCTGCTACTTGTCTTGGTACCATTCGATATGACCAAGTGTTTGGGCACACTCTTCCTCTATGGAGTCAAGGTCAATGATCCTTGACTCATTGTTTTGAGATTCATTCATGATGTTGAAAAGCATCATCTGAAGTGATGGTACCTACAATTCAAGAGGTAGTACTACTTTAGATCTATAAAAAAGGCTATAAGGAGTTTTACCTGTGGCCATTCTTCACGTTGTATAGTAAGCCAATAGCATGTAGAGGATTTGATTATGCCATCACCTCTTGCTAGTGCTAAGCATCTTTTTGAGCAAGTTGATGATGGCCTTATTTGTTGCTTTTGTTTGACCATTTTTCTGTGGGTAGTATGGCAATGAAAATGAGTTTTTAATGCCAATGTTGTCATAAAAGGTTTTGGTTTTCGCCCTACTAAACTATGGCCCATTGTCTATCATAATAGTCATGGGAAGACAAAACCTTGTTACTATGTTGTCTAGGATAAAGTGGCAAACCTGTTGAGATGTAGTCTTCCTTAGGGGAATAGCTTCCATCCACTTTGTAGAGTACTCGGTGGTAGTGATGATGAAGCTATGTCATGTGAAAGACTTAGGTGTGATGGGTCCTATGATAGCTAGTCCCTAGTGTTGGAATGACCACGTAATCTATGTAGGGTGTAACTCAGTAGGTGATACATGTATAAGATTTGCATGGTGTTGGCATGTATCACATGTCCTAACTTTGGCAAGGCAATCTCGTTCGATGCAAGGCTAGTAGTACCCTAGGCGTCTGATTTTTGCTGCCATAGCCCTAGGGGCTATGTGTCCTCCACATAATTCCTCATGGATCTTGTTAACAATTTTTTTTTGCTTCTTCCCCACCAATGCAAGTTAGAAATATCCCATCAAAGGATCATTTACATAGGGTGTTATGTCCTATAAGGACATACTACCAGGCTCGCTTTAGGATTGCATCCTTTTGAGCGGATGTCAAGTCATGTGGGGGTTCGCTATGTTGAAGATAGGCTTTAACGTTAGCATACACTCTTGGATATTGGTAGTGTTGACAACCGCAATGTGTACTACTTGGATCATAGGATCAATGCATTCTATTATTGAAGTGGGCAAAGTTGCAAATAGGTGTGATGGCACATTCAATGCTAATGTGGCTAAGACATCTTCTACGGTATTCTCATTGCAAGGCATGTGTTGGATGTCTATCATTGTAAACTGTTTCAGAAAACTCTTGGTCAAGTCACAATAAGGCTGCAAGTGTGAAGCTTTACAAGCATAAATTTCAGTAATCTGGTTAACAATGAGTTGAGAATCGCCTCAGATTGCCAAATGTTGGATCTTTAATTCTCAGGTTGCTAAGAGGCCCCTAAGGAGTCCTTTGTACTTAGCTACGTTGTTCATACAAAGGAACATAAAATGGTAAGCAAAAGGTTGAATATCCCCAAAGGGAAATGTAATGATGGTAGTAGCACTACCACCTCGCATAGTTGAGGTGTCGTTGAAATGCAAAGTGGCTTTGAAATTTAATGGCATAGGATTGATGTTGTTGACATGTTCATCAGGGAAATCTAGCTCTCTCATTGCTTGATCATCAACGGGTGAGGTTGTGAGCTGTGTGGCTATTGCTTGTCCCTTTATTGATGATTAGGCAACATAGTGAAAATTGAATTCCACCATTATAGCTTTCCATTGGGCTATCCTAATGCTCTCATATAAATTTTTTATGATAGCTTGAAGTATTTTTCTCTTGCATATGATGTTAACCTTGCTACAGAATAGGTAATGTCTTCATTTTTTAGTGCAAACACTAGGGCAAGATAATTTCTTTTTACTTTGTTATACTTTACCTCATAAGCCATTAGTGCATGGCTCAAGTAATAAACTAGGATTTTAGAGTCATCATCTTTCTTCTGACATAACAATGCTGCAATAGATGTGTTTGAGGTGGCCAGGTAGATGTAGAAAGGCTTATCCCTCTATGGTGGGTAAATATTTGGGAGGTGCAAAAGCTCTTTCTTTAAGTTATCAAAGGCTTGTTGACATTGTTCTATCCATTTGAAGTTGATCCCCTTCTTTAGCAAGTGTTGCATGGAGTGCAACTTGTCAGTTAACTTCGTAATAAACCTATGAATAAACTGTATTCTTCCTTGCAACCCGCACAATTCTTTAAGATTGGTAGGAGATGCTAGGTTAATGATGGCCTTAACTTTGTCGGGGCCCAATCGTATCCTAGCTTTCAATACTACAAACCCTAGCATGTGTCTGGTTTGAATTTCGAAAACACATTTCCTTGGGTTGAGATACAAGTCATGCCTATGACAATGCTTGAGGACTACATCTAGATCATTTGGATGATCAATAGCTCCCTTAGAATTAATTGCTATGTCATCGATGTAATCGTTTAGTCTCTCCAAGAGGTATTCACTAAAAATGTATGTCATGGCTCGTTGATAGGTTGCTCTGACGTTTTTGAGTCCAAAAGGCATCATGGTGTAACAAAAGGTTCCCTAAGGGATCATGAAAGTAGTTGTTAACTGATGCTCTGGATTGATGTGGATCTGGTTGTAACCTAAGAACCCATCCATAAAGGATAGTAAAGCATGACTAGCTATAGTGTCAATAAGTTGATCAATACTTGGTAATGGGAAGTCATCTTTGATCATTGCTTTGTTCAGATCTCGAAAGTCTATACAAATTTGTATACCTCCCATTTTCTTAGAGACTACAATGATGTTTGACACCCACTCCAAATAATCGACCATGTGAATGAAACCAACTTGATACAGCTTGGTGATTTTATCACGTATAGCTAGTGTGATTTCTAGTTTGATTTTTTGAGCCTTTTGTTTGACTGCCTTGATATGTGGGTCTAAGACAATGTTATGTTGTATGAGTTGCGGGTCTAGGCCTGACATGTCATCATAGGACCACAAAAACACTTTAAAATTATCTTGGAGAACCTTAAATATGTCCTTTTGCATTTGTGGATCTATGAAGGAACTATGTTTTAATGTCTTTATTTTGCCTCTGGATGTAGTTACAGGTGTTTTAATGAGAGGATCCTCAGTCACATCCCTGGCCTCTAAGTCTAAGGCTTGGACTAGATGTTTGGCCCAATCTAGGGATGTTTCCAGGGACACTACGATGTTGTCAATAGATGATTCCTAGTCTATTGATTCTAAGTTTAGGTATCTCGTAAGCTTGCCATGAGGACCTGTAAAGGTTAATAGCGAATGTAGATCACCGTGCATGGCCATTTTTGTTAAACCTACCAGAACAAGAAAAAGACTAAGTCAAGTGATACCTATTTGTAGCAACAACATGTAATGAATATTTGTAAAGTAACAATACAACATGAGATAATCATCAATTACTATGTAAAGTTTGCAAGTTACTAGTTTAAGGTCTTAGCGGACTGTAATCATGTACGACCTGTACATCAGAATTGCCAATTTAAGATCTGAGCGAACCGTTAATAGGTTTGAAAATGCAAGGGATGTTAACTTTGCCAATTTAAGGTCGTAGTGGACTATAATGATGCAAAACTTGGTCTAAGATATGAAATGAATGCTAAAATTCCTAGTTTAAGATCATGGTGGATCGTCATTAGGCTACATTGTAGGTTAGCATCCCATGTAAATTAGAATTTCCAGTTTAAGGTCTTAGCGAACTGTTAATAGTGAAAAATTTGGTGGGCCCACTTGCTATGCTAGCAATAAGTGTTACACTCCAATAGGATTTCACTATAGTAGCGCTATGCTACGGGGCCGTCCCGCGTTACTTGGGATATGAAAATGGCAAGTTTTTCATCGCGTCGGCTATAAATAGGGGTTTAGCCCCTGGTAAAATTGTCATTTTCATTGTCAAAGCCCAGAGCACATACTTAGAGCATAGCGTAGTTGCATAGAGAGAGATTGTGTGAACAGGTGTAGCATACTAATCAACAAAGATAATTCACAAACGAGAAAATGGCACGCAAAGGCGATAGCAAGCATCGAGGACTTGCCAAGGTAGACGAGGTGAAGGACACCCTAGGACGCCTATCCAAGGCATGTGTCGAGGTGCGACAAGAGACTCCATCAGCTCGGTAAGTCATATGCTATCTTTATTTTCTTTAGGTGATGAATCAAATCATATTTCTGTTATCGTTATTATAGTGAAGCTTGCATCTTATTGCTATTGTTTTGGTTGTCGTTTTGGCTGCTACGCTGTTGTTGTCACTAGTTGGCCATAGTGGTCGTACAGGTGCTATGCCACAGCTGCATGCAATATTTCTCTAGCTACCATTTTTGAGAATGGCAACTACCCTGTCACAAGGGTTTGGGCAATTCTGGGTAGCATAACACATGCTTGGGGTAGCGTGTTGCCCTTAGAATGATTTAGTTATTCACAAAATTATTTTTATGGCAGTGTGATGCATGTTTAGTGTAGTGTAGCGTGAGTGATTTCATGTGGCAAGATAGGGTTGAGATAGCAGAGGCACTATGAATTCTTTCTCATTTGCACTATTTAAGGCTGTAATGTTTTTATTACTGTTACGCTATGTTGTTATGTTGTAAGGCCTTTAGGCTGTTATATTGGTAGTCTATTGCATTGCTATGCTATTGAACCTGTAACACTGCTACATTGTTAAATTTTTTTTACTGTCAAGTTCACCACGTTGCCATGCCTGTTACAATGGTATGTTAGTTATATTATTATATTGTTACATGTATGCCTATGCTTGTTCATTTGGTATGTTACATGCCATCCATTTGTCTTACTACGTTGCACGTATCACAATCGTCGCCCTCAAGCAGGAGTGTAACTATTACGCTGCGTATCTATTATGTTGTGCTATGTACCATGTAATTGTTACCATAAGGTGCACCCAACATTATAAGACTGTGTGAGGCTTGATGGCTACACTACACCACAAGTGATACTTTGTTATGTTGCCTATAAATTTTTAACTCCGTTTTATGCTAAAGAGAAATTTGCAATCAGGGGATCATGCTACGCTACATGTAAAGAGAGGGTTACGCTATGCTATATGCTAACAAGGGATCATGCTATGCTGTATGAATAATCATCACTTGAAAAAAATGCTAACGTTTAATGTTTTATCATGTAGGGTCATGTTGAAACCCATCCTGATTATCCTTGAGATTGTAGGAGTCTTGTGCTGCCTCAGTGAACTGGTGGCCAATGTCCCTCCTCCACATGCATGTGTGGGGTAGTAGGTGATCTGGTTCTGGGAGGGTGCACGGGACTCCTTACAATTCCTCCTCTGCCATTTTAGTGTGATCGTGTGGTCACACTTATCAGCCGAGATAGTAGCCACAATTACAGAAACACTGTTGCCTAGGGAAAAATCAGGGCATTCTGAAATTTTTGGTTGATGGGGTGATTAGAGGCAAAGGTACATAAGGTTCCAACCAGTGCCTAAGAGGCTTGAGATGCTTAAGTTGGATTTGGGACATGCCCGAGTACAAATGCTATCACTTATATAACACATTATATGTTGCTCGCCACATGGGCACTTATTTTTAGAACCCACCTAGAACTATTTACTATAATCTATGTTATGTTAGACATAGGTGTTAACTATATTTTTGTGCATTGCTAGGTTTCATATCGACAAGAATGGTCTTCATGGTGATACAGATGCCTTGGCATTAGCATAGATGACCTTGCAAGAGTTCTCCTCTACCGAGAATGTGTGTGCAGGCATAATAGGACAAATTGGGCTTGAGTTTAAAACCAACCAAACCTGGTATTCCCAATTTTATGGGAAGTGTAAGGAAGTTGGTTGGTTGGATAGGGAGTGGACATCTCTCAGACCACTTACCTTGAAGACATGCTAGTGGAACTCCCACTATTTCCTACGTCATTTAAACTTGGTACGCTAAGCTGTGGATTCATTGTTATATGTTCAAGTGATGATGTGCTTTGATCATGTATTTTTTTGCTAACTATTTCTTTTTATTTTGCAAACTATTACAGTGGCAATAGAATCCCAAGAGGTCACTGTGATCACCTCTGGGGGTAACGAAACCAACCTCTTTTTCAAGTATGGGGAGGTGGAGGAGACTTAGGGTTGGCTCTGCAATCGGCCCCAGCCACCCTTGTCCACAACCTTTAGGAGGCTAGGCTCATGGACTTATTTTTGGCTATAAACCCAAGCATCTCACCTTCTGAAATGCTTTCCCTAGCCGATTGCTTCTCTGAGAAGGCTGATAACTTTCGTACATGTGTTCTTTGTGTATGGGTGGTGTTTGATATCAATGAACAACTATTTGCAAATCTTTTCAGTGTTCCTTTTGATGGTCTCCCTGTAGGAGAAAAATCTAAGGAGGATGAAAACCATCAGGGGGACATTAAGGAGTGGCTAGGGATGGCTAAGGAGAAAAAGGGGATCTACATTGAGAAGGTCAAGCTAAGGGTGGTCAAAATGATTTACATTGTCTTCTGTGCTTGTGCCTTTTCCAAGCTACTCTTCCAAGGGAAAATCCTTGGAGTGGAGTAGGCTTGGATAATGAGGGATGTCATGGAAGAAGGGACTCACTACAACTAGGCCAAGTACCTTTGTGAAGGCTTGCAGGCTGAAATGGTCAAACTTCATGGGATGCTTGAGTCCCATTTCAACGTGCACTACGCCTTCTTTGTAGCCTGTTTATGATGCTTTGTGGAATTCTTGGTAGTCTGTGAGAATGGAATCTAGGTGCAACAAGACCATAGTCAGATTTCCAAACTGTGGATTTGCCAAGTTTTTTGTACCACACGATCCCAAGATCCCCCAGAAGCAATTAGGGAATCACTTTCAATAATGACAAGGGATCAGGTGGCACACCCCTTTCATGCCCAGGACAACATGGGAGAGGCACCCTCCATTAACATGGGTAGTGTGACAAGGGGAGAATGCCTCATTGCAAAGATAGTGATGACTAGGTTGCAACATAAGAAATCTCATCCTACCAAAGAGCCTCCCCGTATAAATGAAGAGAGGGGAAAGAAGCTATGACTCAAAATTTGTAGAGTGTATCCCCCAATTGGTAAGTATGTTTAACCATTTCATTAACGCTTGTTATATTGTGCTATGCTAGGTAGCATTGCATGACGTAGCATTTGTTCTGAGTTGGTATATCTTGCCTACTGTAAGTATGTTTTGTTAGCAGATGAAGGAGAAGAAGAAGGGGAGGAAGAGGTTCTAGCCCCTAGAACAAGGGTGATGGATGAAGATGAAGAGGACCTGACTGTAGAGGAAAGGGCCCCAGCCAATGTAGAAGAGGCCCCTACTATCGAAGAAAGGGCTCTAGCTGATGAAGAAGAGGCCCCTGCCTATGAGGAAGAAGCCTACGACAATCAAGGAGAGGCCCCTACTGATGAAAACTTTGTCGAGTGTGGTTCAGTACCAGAGGGGCATATGAGTATTGAGGACGCTGCTACACTGTTGGATCAGCTGGAAAGAGAGGGGCTCCAATTTGACACTGGTGAGTTTGAATGCTTGTTTGACTATGTGTCAATGGGAAACCCCCCCCCCCCCCCCCCCCCCTCCATTATCACCCCTGAGGGTTTGTTGGGTAGGAGCTCACCTAACTACTAAGGTTGGGGATCTCCAATCCAGGAATGAATTCCTATTGGCCTGGGACACTAATGATGGTAGTTGGCATACAATTGTCATCATGTATGCAAGATATTGGATGCCCATGTGATGCAACAATGAAGCCACATGCAAAATAATTGAACAACACATGCAAATGGACCTTCTAGCCTAGAAGAACCAAGATTGGAAGGATTATAGCGTGAAGGTTTACGAGTAGGGGTAGGCACAAAAAAACCACAAACATATGTATAAAACAGAATATGCTGCCTACCATAAGAAATATCAGGATGCTTCAGTCAAGTTGCATATCCATAAGCTATTCCTTGACATTATTGGTGCTTCTGGGGCTTATGATAGGTTCATGCAATAGGTGATAGTTAGTGAATCTCTCAAAAGGGAGATGACTCTACCCACGGGTGAGACCACCACTACCACCTTTTCTCTAGGACCACCCAGATGGACAGCTGTAGAAAAGGAGAAGGTTGTAGCAAGAGTTGATCTAGGAGATAGGAACTGGGCCAACATCATTGAGGAGGGGATCCTACAACATCTTGTGGCTGGCATGGATTGGATATCCCCCAAAATGGATGTGGGGCCATCTTGGGTTAGTCACCTTTTGTGGTGCCATATTCTATTTTATAAAAGCCCTTATTGTAGCTTTTATTGATTATTTTATTTTATTTATTGAGCATGATCCAAATGAAAATGTAGGACCCAATGAAGCAGGGGATGGTGGTGTGAGCGAAGACTCATAGCATAGCAGTGGGGAATTTTATTCTTGTCTTTGAATTTATAAAAGATTTTGTAAACATTATTGATTACTATTGAATGAAGAATGTAATGTGAAGAGATTTATTTCATTTTGGCTAATGTGTTGTATTTATTTTTTATTCTTTATCTTTTTAGACTCCTTGGGAGCTTCTCGTTTTAGTTTTAGGCCATTTCAGGCCGATGCTAATAGTTTAAGGCCATTTTGGGTCATCACTAGTGTTAGGCCATTTTGGGCCATCGCTAGTTCTAGGCCATTTCGAGCCATCGTATAGTGATAAAATTTCTTTTCCAGTTTTAGGCCTTAGTAGGCCGTGATGTGATGCAAACAATGGATGTAATGTGAACAATGTAAATAATGAGAAAGATGCTAGTGTAAACAATGAATGTAAAGAAAACAATGTGAACAGTGGACGTATCATTGATGCAAGTAGTAATCATGATGGAAGCAGTGAAGTAGTTATGCTAGCACAAGAAACGATCATTCTCGTAGTTGCTTCCTAATCCATCATGGGCTCGGTGATGCGTACGCCCGAAGGGCCTTATTATGGTACTTCTTTATGTCATCATCTTCTGTCTGAAAGGGCATCTTAGCCCATGTTGCTTCTTCGTTTGAATTGGTTTCAACTTGTTCAGACGCTTCAGTTTGAATGGGGATTCGATCTTCAAAGGTTTCAATCTCTGATCCTTGCTCCATTCCTACATTATTTATGGCTCAGGGAGCCACTTCATCACCATGAATTATCACTTCCCCTCCTGCATAGGGTAAGTGAATCTCCTAGTGTATTGGAGAGGAAACATCCCTAAATTAGGCCAACCATGATATTCCCAGTATCAGGTTGAACCTAGGCATCTCCTCCACCACTATGAACACTGTGCTTGTGGGGAACTAGTCCCCTATCACAAAGTTAATATGCACAGTTCCTTACACTAGCACACATGCCCTGTTAAATGATTTCAAGTAGGATGTCGTTGTGGGCTTGATTTGATTGACCAAGCCCAATTTGTCCACTATGGGGAAAGGGATGACATTAGTAGCAGCCCCATCATCAACATGTATCCTTTGGATCCTATGTTGTCCAACTCGAATTGTGATGCACATAGGTGCCGTTGTCACCTAACCCTTTTCAGGGTCATCCTTAATGGACTCATCACGAAATGTTAACTAAGATGGCCATGGTTCCTCATCTGTAGAAGGAAGCATGACTGCATGGATTGCTTTCTCCTCTACCAACGTGTTTTCATTAGCTGGTATGAACGTTAACATGCAAACCATGGCTTCGTGGTGTGCAATGGAGATCATTACCAAGTCATACAAGCTTAAAGCTGTGCCTTTTTGTTTGAAATCTTTCTTGACCTGGGTAAGGGTGTTTAGAAGGTCTTGTCCACTTTCTTGTTGTTTGTTGCCCTTCTCTTCCTTCACTCATCCTAGGAGATGAATCTCTTTAGGAGGGGCAGTTTTAGGTTGGGGGCTTGACCTTCTTGGGTAGGCTAGTGATGATCGTGATGTTCTCAATTGTTGATGATGAGGGGGCCATAGGCATCGAGGACAAGAGGGTAGGCTTGGGAGGACCTAAGGTGATATTTTCCTTGGCTATCTTGTCCACTAGACGCTCCTCCCATTTCTTTGAACGAGGAGGTTGCAGGGCTACTTTAGTTGTTTGGCCCTATGTGGTAGGGGCACTTGAACATTTTGGCATCTTAATGACGAATGGTGCCTATGGTGTTGGCATGCGTGATGGTGTGGCTTTGACTATGAAGGGTGTAGGGGTGGATATCTGAGGAGGAACCTTGAGGATGAACGGTTGTTGTGGCATCTTTTTTGCTATTGTCGATGTCGCCAAACTACGTTGGGGCACATGCACCATGAATGATTGGTGTGGTGGTTCTGGGTTACTGTCAATGCCAATCATGTTGATGGTATACCCTACATTGTTGGCATTGAGGGGGTCCTTGTAAATGTGCATGGATTGATTTTCGGGGTGGACAGGGTTACTTTCATCCAAAACTAGCTTCTGCTGATCAATCATCTGTTGGATATCATCTTTTAATGCTAGACAGTAATCTATGTCATGACCACAAAGTTGATGGTAGTCACAAAACTGTTACAGCCTGAAGTTCTTAGGAACTGGTGGCTCATTGGGCATGGCCAAGGAGGGGTTCCTAGGAATTCATAATACCGTTGATGATGTTTGGTTGCCTCCTTTGACATCCACTTATGCTGAATATACCCAACCCCTAATAGTTGCTTCAAGAGTTCTAAAGGCTTAATGGGTAAAGGAGTGTATTTGGAGCAATCGTTACGCTCGAAGTTGGGTTTAGGTTGGGTTGATGCCTCAGGTGCTAGTGTTGAGGGCTGACCAGTGTTGCTTGGGCCATATGTTGTTGCTATGGCCTCCCTTTTGTTATTGCTACTGTTAGATTTAGCTTCATTAACCACAGTGGCCACCATGGCTATTGCAGCCTTACCCTTCTCTTTGTTCTTTTTGAGGTATGCATTCTTGTATGTGACATAGGCTAGGTCATTGCTAACCTCGGTCGCATCCTAGATGCTCTTAGTCTGAGCAAAAGCCTGACTGAGGGAGCACAGGGCTAGGTAGTAAAGCTTTGATTTAATAAAATCATTTATTACCCCCTTGAATATGGCCAACAAGTGGGCCTCTACGATAGGCTTGCATATTTCATTCAAGGTAGTGCTCCACCGCTGTATAAAGTTTTGCACCGACTTTAGTAGGTCTTGCTTGACGCTCATCAACTAGTCTAGCATGACCTCTAGCTTCAAGTTATACTTGAAGCGGGTCACAAACTGACTCAGCAGCTCCTCCAAAGTTGAGATGAAGGTGCGTGGAAGCACACGGTAGCAATCTAAAGCCTTGCCTGTCAAAGACATGGCAAAGATACGGATGATGGTATGTGGCCATTGTTGCAATAGCAGGGACTCAAATCTAAATGTTACCAAATGTGCATTGGGATCACCCTCCCCATTGTATTTTGTAAATTGGGGGAGTGGGACCCCAGGGGGTAACATAAGCATGGGAATAGTTGGGTTGATGGGGTTGTTGTGGTAAAAGTCCATGACCTGTACCGTGTTAGAACCAGTGGCTTTAAGGTGTTTTATTTCCTTAGTAAGGATCTAGATGAGGTAAAACGCTTGATCCAAACTCGATGACATTGTAGATGGTTGCAGGGCTACTTGAGTAGCAGCCTAGCCCATGGGGGTCGTTGTTGGTGCTGCTCCTGTGAATGGTATTTTTTGGGCTGTCCACCACCTGGTAGGTTGTGCCGATGATGTGGTGGCTGTTGGTGGAGCTGTGGTGTTGATAGGTTGCCTGCTTGGTGGGGTAGCCCATAGCCCTGTGCTTGGTTGTACTACGTGCAGAAGCTAGTGCACTTGGGGTTGCATGTAGTATGATACCTGAGATGGTTGTGCCATACGTAAGGATGGGGTTGGGGCCCACCACGTGGTTCAAATTGGATTAGATACTGGTGGTGGAACAAGTGTAGACAAGGGAGCAGAGGTGAAGTTTTAATGTGACTGAGACGTGGGTAGAGTGTGGACATAGGATAGCGTAGCCGTGATTGACGTTGGATACACTGCTGGAGTAAATTGAAGAGAACGGGTGATTGGGAACGAAGTTAAAGGGGCTACTTGCTAATGCGTTGAATGTACAAGATGGATGCTCATGGTTGACACAAGTGTGGGTTATGGTGAGGTAGTGGTGACCACAAAAGGGGTAGATGAGAAAAGTGGGTTTGATCGGAAGACCATAGTGGAGGGGATAGCCTTGGCGTAGATCTAGCCACTACCTTTGGAGTGTGAGTCTAGGTCTTCCTATCCATCCTGGAATGCTTCATCGTAATGGGATGCTATGTCCTACTACTCCCTAAACCTACTCACTTGTATCAGTTGGTTCGGGACCAATTGATACGATTCGGTCAATGGGATGATGATGTCAGGGGTACAGACAAAGTCCCTTCCATTCCAATGGAGGAACTCAAAGTTACATTTATCTTCAAGTTCTTAGTGATCCAAGGGTATATTCTATTGGACCTTCATGCAGAGGAAGTCATAGCACTCTCCGTCTTACACCAAGCGCTCAGGTGACAAGTGTCACAGCCTAAGAGACTAGCATGGCGCCAGCACTGGGCTAGGCAGTCACTTGACACCTATAGTGTTTTGAGTCGAGAAAGGAACCTCAAGGTTTGAGGTGGAAATGGTAGTGGTTGTGAAAATCATTTTTTGTGATTAAAGGAAAATCACAAATGAGAAACACAGAAATCAATAAGCAATTGGAGGCTTTTCATCCTACTGGGTTCCATAGGGACTGTTGTTGCAACCAGTCTACACCACAAAATGCGTAGATAATCGCAAGGGTGTCACATCTATGCTAATAGGTGATGGGGTACAGAAAGCATGTAGGATTACCCATAAGATGCAGAAATGGCATCAAAAAGGCCCTCCTTCTAGTGCCAAAAACTGTAGTGACCAGAAACATCGATGGATGGAACAGTGAGAGATTGCTAGGTGTACAATTTAATCCCGGATCCATGTGAGGGCTGTGTTGGAGAGAAACAAAAATGGGGTGCCCTGAATGGTCTGGTCAATCAGACAGGAACTTAATCGATGTAACTTAACCTTTTGTAAACATTTGTTTTTAAAAATAAGGTATGCAAATGAAGCGATAATTAACCAATGTAAAACAATGAAAAATGATATGAAATACAATGATAATGAACAAAGAGTAAAATAGATTTGGGTGAGGAAATGCACTGCCCCAAGATCGAGGATCTGATCTTTGTTTTATTGGAAGATGTACAATTAAACATGCAACACTGGAGAGGCATAGCTTACACAGAGTAGTATGGTCACATGTCCCTGAGTTGTAGTCAATAACTTGCTACTTGGGATTCTTCTATTGCCAATCCACTCACCAAGGTGCCAAAATGCTAAACCCCCAAAAGGATGTCTGAAGCCAACCGGAAAGCTCAAAGCCAACCCAAATGTTAAAAATGCCAACTATGCTCTCTGAAAGCCAACTTAAAAGCCACCACACAAAAAGCCAACCATGCAAAAAGCCAACCCTTTGAGCATTGTTCATCAAGGTATTTATAGGGCTAGGAGTAGGAGAAAAATGTGGTATGGATGCCACATTTCCTAGGCCCCACAAGGTGCAAACATGATTGTGCTATGTAGATGTGTGATGCTAGATGTGAACCTTGTTATGCTATGACCATACTGCTGAAATTGTATGTGCCAAAATCCAGAAAGCATGCCAACAGTGAAAACAAAATGGAACCTATGCTCCAAGACTACATCTTTCCTACTATTGCGAGAAGGGGTCAAGCATAGGGACAATTTTTGGGATTGACCAATGGTATGCAAAATGAAGCAAACTTGCTGATTTTATTTGTTGAAAAGGTGTTAGGGAAAGAATAATCATTATGAACAAGTTATGGAGCTAATTGAAAACTTTTTAAATGCCTCCATGCAAGTGTTACCTTATTTACATTGTCCAGTGTGTTGGCGTAGCGTAAGTAACTGCTTGCTACACTGTGCGATGCTACGTAGCGTAGCGTAGCATAGCATAGCCACTAGTCTTGAAAGAAATATTGCCTAGAGGCTGAGAGCATTTTTCTAAGGCTTGGTCAGGCAAGTAATTGCAACTTTGTCTTCCATGCTGGAAAGCCTTCAGACCTATTGAGTTCATCTTTGGGGAATTTTGTTGTTTTGCATCCTTGCTATACTATGCTATGCTATGTAGCGTAGCAGCTACTGTAACATGCATCCTTATTTAATCTACAATGTTTTACCAAGAAACTTTGCTTGAGGCCTTAGGGCTAAGTGGGACAGGTAGTTTTGGAGGCTGGAGCGTTGCCAAGTGCAGTCCTCTTGTTGGAGCCACTTGGAAGAGGGGCCTTTATGCGTTCTGTCCTTGCTACACTGTGCTACGCTGCATAGCATATCACCTTGTGTTGGCTGAATCCTGACTTATTTTGCAACCATTTTGTCATAGGATGTTTAGTATGTCCTGGTGTGTTGGCAAAGCAAACCTATTTAACAGTTGCAACATGGGCAAATGCTTTTACTCCATCAAGGCTATCTGAGTAGGAGTGTTGATGAAGTACATTCCTGCTATGTTGTGTTATGCTACATAGCGTAGCACAACGTAGCACTTAGATTGAGATGATTCTTAACAAAATTTGCCACATTTTGTTGTGTTGTACTGCTCATGCTCTAAGGATGAAATAGGGCAGATACTTTGGAAGACTAACTTGTTATCAACTTGCATCTTGGATGCTTGATTGGTCTCTTCAAGGCTTGCTACGCTACATAGCATAGTGTAGCATAGCAGATTTCTCCATAGAAAACTTTTCAAACTATTTAGCTCATCATAAATACTTTTGGCAACTCCTAGCATGGTCTCTAGGTAGACTATTAGCCGGGTCAATTGTCCAGTTGGGCAGGCTGGAGAGTCTAGTAGGCCTATCAGCCCTAGAGATAGAAAAATTGCTAGACTGTACAATCTGTCCTTAGTGCCTACACTATCCTAATGGCCCATTGTGACACTGCACTTGTGGAAATCCTTGCCCAAATTTTAAGACCCTGTTGAAGCATTAGTGTCCTGAAATTTTATGGTGTTTCAGCATATTCATCAAAGTCCCCTCTTAACTATTGATACTTAGTAGCTATAATTTGATGATTCATGGTGAATTCACCCAAAGTAGTTGAAGCCACTACTAGGATTTGGTCATTTACGATCAAGCCTGGATCATTAACCTTATACCTACAAGAAGTCAAGTTAACAAAGTTAGTTAAGGTAATCAAGTTGAAACCATAAAAACATTACAATAAATATGTTTATCCTTGTAGATGATACATAGTGCTAGGTGGGTTCTAGAATAATGTGTCAGCTCTATGTGCCACCATTAGGGTATTGTCAATATGATACTGACTATACTCTAGCATTGTCTTGATCTCTACAAGGTAGTGTGAACTTACAGCATCTACAGGTCCCCCTATAGTCTTAGTAACTAATTTATCGATGATATACCTAGTAAGAAATCCATATGCCTAAGGCAACAAGGTCTCCATAACAACCCTGACTACATCTATGGACAAGTGTGACCACAACATCATACTAAAGTTCCTAAGGAGGTAGGCAAGGAAGTCCCTTGCCCTAGGCCAAAACCACAATGAGAGCTTTGCAAGAGGCATGTCATGTGGTGGAGTATTGGTCTTAGGATGACCAATGTAGCACAAAATACCAACCAACTCCACTATAATTTATAGGCTTCAAGAAGACCCTTCATAAAACAAAAAAAAATCATTATGACCTATTAGAGTTAGTTAGCAAATTCAGATAAAACATCTAGTCAGAGGTGAAATTAGCCTTTGTAAAATGCTCTAGGTTGTTTATCTAAATTAGTCTAAGTGACTTCACAAGAAAACATTATTACAACCCTGCATATCCTTGCATCATGACCAATTGGGATTTCTCAATAACTTTAGAAAAAACTTCCTAAGTTAAAGATGAAATTAGTCTCTATAAAAAGCTCGTGTATTTTAATTTAAATGTGCTTGAGAAATTCCATAAAAGAATTGTTACCATATTTTATAGCCTTCACAACTAAAATATTATAGCCAAAACTATGTCATAGTTTAAATTATGCATGAATTTAAAGAAACATATAAATTATGCATGAATTTGAAAAAAGAAAGGCATAAGTTTAGAAAAAGCATCTAAAATTATGCAAAGCATGCATAAATTTGGAAAAAAACATTTAAACTATGCACAAATTTAGAAAAAGCATCATAAACTTAGAAAAATCCATGAATCCATTGTAAAAACTTATTTAAAATAGAAAAAGCTTGTACTATTCTAGAAAAAGAAAAATTAAGCATATCAACCACTACTATTTTGGGTAATATACTACAACCATGAGTTTTGCCTTGATTCACACAACCTTAGCAAAAAATTCATTTTAAATCCAATTAGAGTGATTTCACCTCTATTGGAAAGTTGAAGCCAAATCCTATGCAACCATGACTAGAAAATAATAAAAACCTTGGTTGTTTTCTTATGAAAATTTCATAAATCTACATGAAATTACAAAATTGGAAAAAACAACCTAACTGCTTAATGTTAGTTAAATTAAATAAGAAAACAACCATTAGAAAGCATAAAGAAAGGGCTACAAACCCATAACCTTTAATTTCAAAAATATGTAACCATTTCATTGGGGAAAAATACACAACTTGACTTGCTTTTACATAGTAAAGCTTCAAAAATCCCAAAGACTAAATTTTACATAACCATTAAAATGGTCAAAATAGCCAAAACTGTTAAAACCCATTTAGATTCACATAAAAATAATAGGATAGGATTTTATTAAAATTTAAATTTAACAAATCCTAGGGTCTAAATCTGAAAAGAAAAGGCCATACCCCAAGATTTTGAGAAAAAAGCACACAACAACAAGCCTTATTTTTCAAAATCTAATCTACAAAAGCTAAAGCCATAAAACAACTAAAGATATACATGGAAGGAACCAAAATAGGAGATGGGATTTTATCAAAATTCCATTTAAATCCCCTTATTGAACTAGATTTGAAAAGATGACATCAACATCTAGAAAGCAAAAAACTAGAAAAATCACAAAAAATAAGGGTAGAAATAGGTAGAATTGCCTACCTTGGAGCAGTGAAAAATGAGATCTAAATGGAGATAGGCCTAGGAACCTCTACTAACTCTCTAGAGTGCTCATCCATCCTCTAGATTATGGGGTTCTTTCTCTTTCCTTCCCTTTATTTTAGCACCATGGTAGGCTCAACATTGAGAAATAGGGAGATTAGAAAGAGATGAGAGCTCTACGCTGGTTGTAGGAGAGATGGGAGGCTTCAATGCTAAAGATTAGTTATGGCTACCACAATAATCTCTATTAGATCTCTCCTCCAATGTGCTATTGCTAAAAGATAATAGTTATGATCAAAATTTGCAAAATTTTACTTATAAAACCCATCTAAAACCTAAACAAAACCCCATCTACTAATTCAGTGCACCATGACTACAAGTGCATTGAAGAAAAAGGGGGGAAAGTCTATTTCATGTTGGTTTTAGGGGGGGGGGGGGGGGGNCAAAATTTAAATTTTTGGATTGTGGTTCCCATCCTATGCCTTTCCTTTTGATCAAGCTTACATCAATGCTTAGATCTTACTAATTTTGACACTTAAAACATTATGGCAACCTTACCCCCATGCATCCATGCTAGGAATACCATGTTCAACATGGAAACATGTTTATCATTTCATAAAGTTTTTAGACTTACAAATACCTTTCTATTTTTAATAACCCAAACTTACATTTTTCAGCTCCAAGTTTCCAAATTTGGGTAGAACATGAGTAAGTCTAGGTACCATGGATTTCCATGTTGGGGAAATAGTGCCCATCATGGAAGAATGGGGGAAACACTCACTCTTGCCTCTCAAAACTCATTTAGCATAAGGTTAACCTCAAAGTGGATCCCACGTGACTTGGAACCCCTCAAAGCATCTTCAACAACCTTAGAATCTCACCAAACCCAGTCAAAACTAGGAAAAATCTAGGACTTGATGGGTTCCATGCTAAAGAAAGACTCTTCTATGTTGATCATCTAATCTGTAGCATGGAAATATGGGGGAAGCCAAAATGACCTAAACTGATGACCTAATGACCATTTCTTGATGCTTGGTAACCTTTAAACCCTATTGGGACCCTTTGGATATTCTAGAAGCTTCAAAATGGGTCAAAAATGGTACAAATCTATCATCCCCATATTATTAATGTTGGGTCCACCATTGCTACTATGGAAAAAAGTGGGGATATTCCATGATGCACTTAGAAGCCTCGAAACTATGAAATCTTAACACCCAACATTAACCATTGACACTAGCAACCTTGGAGGTTGATATGCATGGTTGATCAGCTATTAGTTCTACCTAGGTCTAAATTTTTCCACTTAGAAGAACCTCTTTCATTCTAAACCTTTCACCCTCAACATAGAAAAAAGGTAAAAAGGTTAAAAACCCCCTCACAACCCCCAAAATGACCAGATCTTTCTCATAGGCACTAATGGCCAACACTAGTGATCTTGTGAGCACTCATGGAAGGCTAGATCAATAAAAAATGATCAAAAAATATTTTCCCCAAACTTTCCACATTGAGCATGAAATCCCTAGCATGGAAAATTTGGGGGAAGCTCACAAAATATCTTAACAACCTTAAAAAACCAAATTTTGACATCAAATATTAGCAGTTGATGTTGACAACCTATGAAGGCTACATGCATGCCTGAAAATGGTCAAAAATAACCTAAATGCTTTTCCCAAATTTTTCTACATTAATCATAGAAGCCTTAGTGTGGAAAAATGTGTGGAGGCTCAAACACCACTCATCAACCTTCAAGATAGCCAAATTTTGACACTAGGCATTGACCATCATCACCAACAACCTTAGAAGCTCACATGCATGACCAAAAGTGACCATAAAGCATCAAAAAGCCTTCCACCCAATTTTACACCCTAATCATGGGATCCCCTATGTGGAAAAATGGTTAAATCTCAAAAACCACTCATCAACCTTCAAGATAGCCAAATTTTAACACCAATCATTGACCATTGTCGCTAGCAACCTTAGAAGCCTGCATGCATGACCAAAGATGATCATAAAGTGTCAAAAAGCCTTCAGCATAATTTTCCATGATAATCATGGAATCCCCAACATGGAAAAAGGGGGAAAAGTCTAAAACACTTAAAAACATTTAAAATGTACAAATTTGACTCCAAACCCTAGCCCTCAACCCTGATAGCCTCAAAGGCTAACATGCCTAATCAATTGAAGTCAAAACTAGGCTAGATCTAAGTTTTATGGTATCTCTATGTTTGGAATTCCTCCCTCCATGCTTATTAGCATGGAAATTAAGGGGGAAACCCATTTGAAATCCATAAATACCATCGAATAACATTAACCAAACTTGTATCTGCTTTAGGACCCTGGTAGCATCATTTGGAGCTTTCAAACTTCAAGAAACTAATGTTAGAATGCAAAAAATCCTTTCCCCCTTATTTTACACATTAATATCTTTTTCCCTAGTATGTAAAGAAAGGGGAAAGTTCAAAAAACACTTAAAAACACTCAAAGTTGGCAAAATTTGAAACCAAACCCTAGTCCTCAACTCTAGTAGCTCCAAAAGTTGACATGCAAAGTCAATTGAGGTTAAAATTGTTCTAGATCTGAGAGGAAAACATTTTTCACACTAGGGATTCAGTTTTCCATTCTAAGGGGAGATTCCCTAGCATGGAAATGTAAGGGGGCACTTGTTTAAGGCTCCTAAACACCTTAGAATGACATCAAATGATCTTTCATGTGTTGTACAACCCTGGTAGTAGATATTGGAGCCCTTAACAAGGCTTGACTACTTTTTAGAAGGATGCCATATGTAAGCAATCGAAGCAGTATGTCATCATAGGTGATAACACACTATGTTGATGATACTATGATGGCATACTCCTAAAGTGCTTGGGTAAAACTAAAGTTAGAACAGTCCTAGAGGAGGTTCATGAGGGTGTTTGTGGAGGACATATAGGACTTAGAACCATGGCCACTAAGATTAGACAGTTAGGCTACTTTTTGTCCCATATGGAAAATGACTATCTACAAAAGGTTAAGTGATGTGACACATGCCAACATTACAATAACCTGATACATGTACCACCAACTAAGTTACATACAACCCAGATAACATGGCCATTTCAACGATTGAGATTGGATATCATTGGACTTATAACACCTAAGTCTACTATAGGACATAGCTTCATCATTACAATGACTGAATACTTTACCAAGTGGGTTAAGGCTATTCCTCTAAGGAAGATCATATCTAAACAAGTTTACAAATTTATCTTAGACAACATTGTAGCTTGTTTTAGCATACCTATGACCATAGTTATGGAAAATGAACCTTAATTTAGTAGCCAAGAGACCAAGGATTTCTGTCACAACCTAGGCATTAAGCATTCTTTCTTGTCACCTTACAACCCTCAAGCCAATGGATACGTAGAAGCAAGAAATAAGGCCATCATCAACTTGCTCAAGAAGATGCTCAACAATAGCAAGCGGAAGTGGCATCAGTGGTTTGTACTATGGACATATACAATAACCTATCACACAGTAATCAGCATGATTCCTTATAACCTTATTTATGGATTTGAAGTTATTTTACCTCTTGAATTGTAGGTTCCATCACTCCAAGTAGCCTTGAATGACTTCATCAATGATGAGTAAAGTAAGGAGTTATAGATAACAGCATAGAATTTGATGGAGGAACAACGTATGTAGGCGCTTGCTCACATTGAGCACTATCAAGAAAGGCAGAAGCAACAACATCACCATAACTTAACCATGTACAAGATCAAGGAGGGGGACCTAGTTCTCAAGGCATTCCGTGAGCATGTGAACAAATTCTTAGCCAACTAGGAAGGGTTTTTTCTTGTTACTAGAGCCTATGAAAATGAATCATTCAAAATAGCCAACATAGATTGGAATGAGCTAGCCAATCCAGTCAATCATTCCTATTTGAAGTCATACTACATGTAGTTGACAAATCATCAACAAGCGAGCCTACTTTCAACTATTTTCTATGACCTTAAACTAACAACATGGCCTACTAAGGCCATAAATTGGTATCATGGCCCACCACAGCCTTAAACTAGCAACATTGGTGACTTGGATAGCCTAATTCTCATATGGGCTATATGCATTGTAGCATTATAATATGTAGTGGTGTTTTGTATTCTTTGTCGATGCCTCTTTGGTCAATTCTCTAGGCACCAACAAAGAGGGGCCATTGAAACACCACAAAATTTTATATGTTATAATCAATCTCCATCATCTAGCTTTCATCCCATGAAATTCAAGGTAAAATTTCATTGTCAATGTGAAAATTGTAACCCACAATGGGAAATTTCACTTACTTTTGGGATTGAAAAATGCCTCATAAGTGGCCAAAGCCTCATATCCCAAGTGAAAAAAGTCACCTAGTGTCTATATTTGGGCTTTGGTGGGTCAAAAATGCCTTTAGAAATGCTAGAAAAGGAAATTTTATATGTTTTATGGGGGGTATGCATTTTTCTACACTGAAAACACCTACAAGAGCATAGATCTCATCTACCCCTAATGTGGAAGGGTGTGGGATTGGGAGACCTTTCCCCCTTCAATGTGGAGACCAAACACATGACTTGGAAATGTTCCCCCATCTTGGAAACTTTCCCCCTCAGCCTAGAAAGTTTTCGTCCAATGTGAAAGTTCCCCCACCCCATCCCTAATACTAGAAATTTTTCCCCTAGCTTGGAAAGTTTCCACCCAACATGGAAATGTTTCCCATAACTTGGAAAGTTTCTCCCCCACACCCCCCACCCCAAAGTGGAAAATTTACTCCCCTAGCGTAAAAGCCACAAGAAGAAAAATTCATTAATTCATGCACTTCAATGTTAACCAGTCACTTCAACAAGCATGGTGGAGAGCTTAGTGTGAAAGGTTCATCTCCAACGTGGCAGGTGTGCCCCAGTTACTATTTTTAGTAAAAAAAATGATCATGGGGGGAAGCACTTACTATGTTTAGTAACCCCCAAAATTTGGGCACCAGTTCACCTAAATTTCATAGAAAATTTGCAGCAAAATTACATCAAATTTGCAACCATTTTGTAACCCAACCATAGACAAGTAGTAGCCCCATTCATGTCCCAAAGATCCTATAAAATCCAACCTCAAACACCATTTGGAGGTTCCACATTTTTTACAAGCTTCAACAATTTTTTGACAAGATTCAACACTCACAAGCAATTTTCAAACATACAATTCCACACTTGGGGCATTTTCAAGCACTCAATAGTTATTGCAAGCTCCCATACTTGCATTCTCTTGAATCCTAGTATGGAAGTAGTAAGGCCTAGAGATTTGGTGGATTTTTGGTGTTAACACTACACTTCTAGGATTCCAAACTGAACATGGAGTAACTTGGCACCCAAATATTCCATCTTTCTCACCTCCCAGCAATGATCCAATTGGTAGATCCAAAGTTGTAGCACCAAAGAAAGGTTAATAACATCAAGAGTATCCTGGCACCTAGATCATGGAGCAGATCATCTTGGCTTCAATGGGTTTTGAACTATTTCATACGTGAATCCCCTTTTTGCTCATCTAGGCACCATTTGTACATATTTCTCTAACTTATTCTTTATCCTTTTCTCAATAAATTTTTATGTTTTGAGTTCTATCTTCAATAAAATTTAATTTATTATATGTGAATTATTTAGATCTATCTATATTTTCACTTTTACATCTCCTATGTCCTTGGTTGATTTGCTAGACTGACTAGCGTGCCCCGAATTCCATTTTTATCATGAAGGCCTTGGGGATTCAAGGGTTGGAAATTGCTTGCATCGAGGATCCTTGGATTTTTGTTCTAGTAATTGGGGTTTTCATTTACAACACAAGGTCTTTAGAGAGGTAATCATAATGCTTGAAAAATTAAGAAAATTTTTTAATTAAATTCTTATACATTCATGGGGAATGTAAATAGAGGAGAATACCTTAATAGAAAATTGTTATTTTGGATTGGATCTAGATGTTTGCTTAGTGAGGAATGAATTCATGTTTTGATTGATAAATGAGCCCAAGAAAATGTTATTTCTTCTAGGGTAGTTTCCAAATTGGTGTTGGTAACTAATCCTCATCCTAGACCTTATAAAGTGCATTAATTGTCTAGATATTTTTCCCAAGAGATGAGGAAATAATGCACTTTGAAATATAAAATTAGAGGTTTTCATAATTTTGTAAAGTGTGATGTAGTTCCAATAGATTTGCTAATGTAATTCTTGGTAGACCTTGGAATTTTGACAATGGTGCTAAGATAGATGGAGGAAAATGTTGGAGTGTAGCTAGACCTAATGGAATCCATGAGTTGTTTCCCTAAGAGCAAAAAAATGAGGCAACAAAGCTCACTTAATTATTTCTTAATCCTTCAAGGAGAGAGAAAATACATTAAGGAACATGATGAAATAGGTTATGGTTTTGTTGTTGTGACAAAAGTTGCTACTAACCATGATGATGTACAAGTTGGACTTCCAATAGGTATGCTAGGCTTGAAGGAGAAATTTTGAAAGGTTTTCAATGAAAAATTTGATGGATTACCATCAATGAGGAATGTACAATATTCGATTGATTATATTCCTAGTGCTACCATTCCAAATGAAAAGGCTTACTAGATGGTACCAAATCAGTAGGCTAAATTACAAAGGCAAGTAGAGGTGTTACTTACAAATGGTTTCATGAAGCAAATCATTTCTTCTTATGTAGTTCCAACATTTCTAGTATTAAACAAGGATAATGATAAATTATAATGTGCATTAATTCCATGGTATGGAATAGGATAACATTGAGGTGTAGGTTTCATATTCTAAAGATGAATGATATCCTTGATGTACTTACCAATGCTAAAATTTTTAGCAATATTCTTTTGAATAATGGATACCATAACATTAGAATTAGGCCTAGTTATAAGTGGAAGATATACTAAGTAGATTTTTTGAGTGATTGGTAATGCCATTTGGACTCACAAATGTACCTACTACATTCATGATGTTGACGCATGAAGTATTAAAGGACTTAATTGGTAAGTGTTGTATTATCATTTTTCATGATATTTTGGTGTATAGCTCTAATGATTAAGAGCACTCAGATCACATGAAAATGGTGTGTCTTAAGTTGGAGCAGGAATAGTTAGTGATCAATGTAAAAAAAGGCATTTATTCAAGAGGAAAATCACATATTTGATACATGTGATTTCTAAAAACCAAATTTAGATGGAAGATACCAAGGTGAAGACTATTAGGGATTACCAAACTCTTAAGCATGTTGGGAAGGTAACATCATTTCTTAGTTTAGTAGGTTTTCATAGATGGTTCATAAAAAATGTTAGTGGTATTTTGTCGACTATGTTTTCTTTGTTGAATAAAAATAAAGATTTAAAGTATGATAATGAAACCAAAGGAATCTTTGACTTATTGAAAGAAAAGATTACCAGTGAACCAATGCTTGCAATTCTATATTTTAGAAGCTTTTCTAGGTAGAGTTGGATTCAAGTGAACTTGCCATTGGTGAGATACTTTTATAAGAAGATAGAACTACTCCTTTTGTTTTTCAAAAAAGTTAAATGAGTCAAGGAAAAATGTAGCATATATGAGAAGGAGTTGTATGATATTCTTTAAGTAATGAAGTATTGGATGCATTACTTCTTGTCCAAGTAATTCACCTTAATGATAGATCATAAAGCACATGAAGTGGGTTATAGAATTATAGGAGTTCAATTTTCTAATGAAGCACAAAAGTGGGAAGGCTAATGTGGTGACTGATGCTTTACCCAGGTTGAATGTGGTGAATTTCAGTATACCTGATGTGGAAGGTATAGGTGATTTTACTAATTTGTATAAACATGATGTTAATTTTGGATAACTTTGAAGGAGCGTTAAAGATCCATTGATGAGTATGATAGACCAGTAGAGAAACTATCATATTAAAGATGAACTATTATTTAAGAATGGAAAGGTATGTGTTCCTAATTATGATTTTAGAAAAAAATTTCATTTAAAAAGCATTGTAGTGGCATTACAGTTCACATGAATAGGGATAAAACATTCCAACTTATGGATAAGTAATATTTTTATCCTAGTATGATAACTGAAGTTTTAAAATTTGTAAAGGAGTGTTTAACTTATAAGAAGTTTAAAGGAGGTAAAGGAGTGGATGGAAAATATATACCTTTACCAATTCCTAAGTGTTCATGGGAAATTCTATTTATGGATTTTATAAGTGGTATTCCAAAAACTAAAAGTGGAAATGATGCAATTTTTTTATTATAGACTAATTCTCCAAGATGACATACTTGATTTCGTGTAAGAAGGTGAGTGATGCTTCTCATGTTGAAAATTTGTTTTTGTAGCATGTTATGAAGTTGCATGGGATTTCTTTGAATACTATTAGTGATAGAAACTTCAAGTTCACAAGTCACTTTTAGAGGTCCCTTTAGAAGGTTTTAGGCATAAAGTTAAATTTTCTAGTACATATCATCCACAATCTCATGATCAAATGAAGATGGTGAATAAATCCTTGCTAAACATATTCAGATGTTTATGTGATGGACAGTAAAATAGGTGGAAAAACTTATTGTGTCATTTAGTGTTTCCATAAAATAATGATTTTCATGTTGCTATTGATGAAAGCCCATTTGAGGTAAACTATGAATTTTGTCCAAAGATGGTAGGCACTTTGAAGAGCTTTGATGGTGAAGCTTAACTTAGTGCTAATTTTGTGAAGGAGATGAGGAATCTCTATGCACAAATAAAATAAAATATTAAGAAAAAGATGGAAGAGAGAGTCCTCTAGAGGAATTAGAATAAATGAAAACCAAATTTTACTATTTTTTACCTAGTTTGGATGTACATGAAGAAGAATCAGTTGAGAGGTGTTAAATTCTCCACATTGAAAGCTAGAAAGATAAGGCCTTTCAAAATTGAGGCTAAGATTAATAATAATGCTTTTGAGATTTATTTACCAAATGATGTTGATATTTCTTTTATGTATAATGGTTTAGATATTATGCACTATCATGAACTAGTTGATGAGGAGACCTTATAGGGTAGCATTGATTAGTTAAAGAGGGTTATTGATCAGTCCAAGTCTTCAATGTTAAAGAAGGAAATTGTATTCAAGAAGAGAAAAGCTTCTAGTACCTGGAAAGTAAAGATTTATGAATATTTAATCCATTGGGATGATCATTATATGAATGATGCTATATGGATCAATTAGATCAAACTTTATGAGTGGGTAATAACTTCAATCCCTACTTTCTTATTCAAATGAATTCATTTTTTGAAGGGTGGAAGAGCTAGTATAGGACACCTCTTTCAGTCACCTTATTCTTTCCAACATGTGCATTTTGTAGGTTTTGGGCTCTATGGAGACATCTTAGAAGTTAAGGAGACAAATTTTTTGATAGCTAGGAGTGTGTAAGAGATGCTTTAAATTTTAAGGAGATGTCTTGGTAGAATTAAGACTTCTTAGAGGTGAAATTTTTTACTATGAGAGACATTTCCAAAATTAAGGTGATAACTCATGGTAAAAGGAGATGTCATCCACATGGAGGAGATGTCTCCCTAAAAAAATTGACATCTTCTCCAAAAGTTGTGTTTTTCCAAAAGATGATTCAAGAAGGATAGAAATGTTCCATATGGTTGAAAAACTTCTAGAATTAATAATTTCAATTTGGGAAATAGTGGTCAAAGGAAAAAAATGGAAAAAAAATAAAGGATCCTCAAGTAGAGCTTGAGAAAGATTTATTATGGTTTTATTATCTTGTTTTCTTAATAAATTTGTAGCATTTCATGCTAGTACAAGATATAGAGTTGATATAAGAGATGTTATAAAGTTCATGTGTGGACTTGAGTAAGAGATGGGAGAATACATTGAGCAAGTGCAAAGAGGTTGCAGCTTCAAGATCAATTTTATTTTGTATATTTATTATAATCCTTAGATTCAAGACATGTTTTACACATCTCATGTTTGTAGTCATTGTATTTTTGGATTTGTTTTGTGCCTTCCAAGGATGATCACTTATCTATTATATCATAGTTTTAGATTTTGTGCATGTTCCAAGATCCTTAGGACATTTTCAATCTTTTTTGGATGTCTTAAGATCTTTTTAACATGTTCCTTTAGATTATACATTTCATCTAGAATTAATGCCTAGTTTTCTGTTAGGGGAAGTACAATGACTACTCTACATGAGCATACCTCCTTCAATACAAGGGTGTTAGTGCACTCTCATCAATGCACCCCATTCACCACATCTCATAATTACCTAGATTTGTGTCCAAGTATCAAAATTATGACCTAATTAGCCAAGCCTTTATTGTTGAATCTTTGTTAATGACTAGGTGTTGACCAACCCTAACTATTATATTACAAAAATTATAAATACCTGGGATGAGCTCTCATGCATATATGGAAGTAAATTTCATATTTCCTTGAGCTTTTTGCATTGATTTATGTAAATATATCCTTCTATGGTAGGTACATTTACTTCCTTTCTACTTTGTATATGTGTTCTGAGTTACCAATTTTACAAGTGAGGCTAGACTCTATCAAAGTTCTACCTTGCCTATGTATCCTAAAACCATTTGGTTAATATGAAGTTTAGTGTTTACATAATGAATAACATTCATGGGTTTCCCTTCATTCTATACCATTGATGCCTTACATATTAAAACATTAAGAATATTTATTTCATTTCTATTTTATTGAGATCTAATAATTCATTCTTATTTAAGATATTTATAACTATACAACATGGTGTTGGACCATCAAGGTTATGAATAAGAGTCATTTATTGCTTTGCATGTGTGGTGTTGCACTTGTCCCATAAGGAATTGTGATATGTGTAAATGATTGTAAGCATTGCATCTATCCCCATGAGGGATTATGATGCATGTATGTTTAATATTGTATTATTCTTATATTTATAAAACCCATACAAAATATAAAATCATAAATATTTTCACAACTATCTGCCATGGAAATATAGTTATTTATTGTATTATATGTATCATATCATCTTTTATATTTCTTGAATGTAATAACATACATGAGTATTTTTGGAAATCTACTCATCATCATCTTTGAAGCTTACAAATGAATGACATTGCATTTTGTATGATATAATCTCATTAGTCATAGCCAGAGAGATTAGTATTACTACTAAATAATAATTTTCCATCATAAAGTTAATTTAATATTTTATGATCATATGGAAAGGCAAGAATTAAATCTACAACCTCTTAGTCACTGCACTACATCACTAGGTTTATGAAGTGTAAGATTTAAGAACATAATGCAACATATTTTATATATATATATATTATAAATTTTCTTGAGTTTCATTGTTTGTCATTTATGCTATAGTGGAAAGTTGAAAGGTAGTCAATCCTATAAGAGAAATTGTAAAATGATAAGTTATCTTTGTATGAACATTCCTTAGAATTATATAAAATTTTTTGAATCTTATCTTCATGAATACATTTAAAAAGAAAGATAATTTTCAATGTATATTTTAGTAAATGCATGAGGTATTTTTTCTAATAAATAAAATCATATATTAGATCAAAAAATATATCAATAAATATTTTTACCAAGGGAACTAGCTAGCACAAGCCTATAGAAATAACCAAAAACATCTCCAAGAAAGACTAGACATAGACAATGTAAGACCACTATCCAAGAGAAATAACTATCTAAAACTTAACATGAACTCATATAATGCAAATGAGAAGGCTAATAAAAAAAATTCTAGAATGAAATATTGAAAATCAAGATTTACCTATGAGTTTTAAAGAATAAATATAAGAATAATAGAGAAGATAATGAATTACATGTAGGAATTATGGATCATTGAACTTATAGGGAAGATGAATAAGTTCCCCTAATTAAAATTCTTTGAACAAAGCACACACTTAGAGGGTAGTTTGCAAGCACACCTCTAGACTTTGTTGATCTTAAATGTGGTTTGAAGGATACCACACCCTATACAAGAACTAAGCTCCACTCTAGAGTGATTCAATGCTACGAATCCACTCAATTGCACAAGGTATTGACAATCTTAGTATGTGATTTCTAGGATCCCACAACCTTTACAATCTTGGGCTCCACTTTGGAGTGTTGTGATGCTATACCAATACTCAATCCCACAGGATCTTGACAAGCTCAAGCAAGATGTCTTCCTGCAAGAAGCATATCAACCTCATAGGGCAACAAGAGAGAACAACAATTACAAGGAATGAATGCAACTTATTTTTTTGATCCTTGTACATTGAGGTACAAAAAACTTTACAATAGACAAAAGACAATACAATGAGAAGAAACAATGATTACAATGATTTTCAAATGATTACACAATGATTGTACAAAAGATTTCAAATTTCCCAATGAGAATGATGTCTTATTATAGTCATCATGTTTTTAAATCTATCTTAGAACTCATGCAATGGTTAGTTAACAATCATGGAAGACATCTTATTCATGGTTGATACATCTTTCCATATTTGGTTTCCATTTTGGAAAGAAATATTTGTCTGGTAAAAGATGTCTCTCTGAAATTGTCTTGCATTCTATGAAGATTTCTTTATTTGCGTAAGACATCTTTGCTTGATGAAAGATGTTTGGTGATTTTCAAAGACATCTTTACCTATGATACCTTCAATTTTGCCAAGATGCCTACTATTTATTGGAGACATCTTTTTTCATCTTCATTTGTCCTTTGAAATATTCATTCTTTGTCCATGTTCATCAAACTTCCACAAACCTTTTTTTCTTGATCCAAGTTTTCTTGTCCTGCATACACAATAATCACACAACCATCAAACAACCTTGTTCTCCATTTTTCTTAATGTTTTAACATACCAAAAGGTTCATAATGTCCCCTTTTTTGGTAATTTCCAAAACTTAAGAAAATGGGTTAGTCTTATCCCAATACATAACACAATATAAGCTACTTCTCCCCCTTTTTTGGACATAACCAAAAAGGTTAAAGCATAGAAATAAACCAAGTAAACCATTAAGACATAAATTCCAATGGCAACTAGGAATAAGGATATGCATCAAGGTTTGATAGTATGTGAAATGATGCAAATGTAAAAGTAAAGATCAAAGGTATACAATGATAACAAAGGGAGAAACACCATCCATCCATAACTCATCTACAAATTATTACATACAAAAATCTTCATAATCACCCATAATCATATAAGAGTGCAACTGTCTACAACTGTCAGATCACATATGTGCAAAGGCTCAAAATCACATATGTGAGAATTAAAAATATCTTCTCCTTATTGAGCATCAATAAAGGGAGAGAGAAAACAACCATATGAGGTCTCAATCACTAACATTAGTCACATTCTTAGACGCTAAATCCTCTATTGGTTTGGATGGATGATAAGTCTTGTCCTCATTGTCATCACTACTGGTGTTGGGATGACTCAATCTCTATGTATCCTCATTAGAGGACTCAATCTACTACATGAGAGCCCATGTGGGATGAAGCTTCACTTGAAACTAAAAGAAAGCTAGTGAAGCTAATGAAGCTAGAGGCTGCTATATTGGCACCCATTACGACGTGATCCCAAAGATTCTCTTCATAGCCTATTACTCAAAAGAGCTAGGAGCATCAATAGATGAAGGAACTAAGTAAGCAAGAGGTACTAGATCATGACTCTCTAGTTGTTACATGGTAGCATGATGCTCCCACTAGAAACTAGCTAGGGATGCCTCTAGCTTTGAATCTGACTCCATCCTTGAGTCATATGTACGTGAGGGTCTGGCTACTAAAGAATGTCTCAGTGGGGCAAGTACATCCTTCACACTATTATAAATAGGAGGAGTAGTAACCTCCTCAAATGTTTGCCCATCAAAGGAGGATGAAATCTAGGTTGCATCCAAACTCTTACACAAGTAAGAGAGGGTGGTTCCTCCCAAGCTTCTCGATGGCTTGGACAAAGGACCAAAGAAGCTTCTTCAATAATGAACTAATTTGAGCACTTGTGGATTTTGATCTTTTTAATTATGGAGATGCTTTCATCTTTTGTTTTTAAGGTTTGATGCTTGGTCCTACTTCTACTACATGGGAACTATTCCTCTTCTCAATGTACTCACTGAGACTCCTCTTACCTTTAAGTAAAGGCAACTATGGAATAGGTACACCCTTCTATTGAATCAATAGGTTGATGAGGTAGGGGTACCCAAGGATTATCTCCTTAGCATAGAGACTTAAAATGTCTCAACAAAGAGTATGCCTTAGATTCAATGACAAATTTGTAAGAAGATAATAGAGCACAAAACCATGGGGTGGCAAAAAATAACTATAACTATCTTCTTTTACCATGATGCTATATAGAACAATACGAGATAGGGTGGAGGCATCATAAAATTCATTTTGTCCTATAGGAATTATACCATTTGTGTAAATGTCATGCACAATATCAATGGTTACCTAAAAGACATCAAGACTAGAAATACCTAGAATTGCATCCACAACTTGGGGAGAGACCTCAACAAAAATTCCCCCAATTGTTGATGTGAATGCCACAACAATAGCATTAGAAAAAAAAATATTACAATAAAGTTCTCTAATCAGCACCTCAGGAACTAGAAAATTCATAGTAATGAAAGTATTATAGTTTAAAAGCTTGAAATAATCTAGTAGGCCTTAGTGTCTGTAAGCTAGAAAAGTAAGAGAACATTTAGAAATAATAATGGTAGTGGTTCTAGTTACCTCAAACCTATGTTGTGTGCTTGTGCTATGAAACTAAGGTGTGTAAGAGGGGAGCACACCACTAGAACTTCCTTCTGAATGCTTCTTGGATGGTTATTTTGACATTCCTATCTTCTTGTGGATAATCTCTAATAAATTTTCTATAAATGATGGAGCCTTAATTGTCTCTATGGGGTAGATCTAAATGAATACAACAAAATATGGGGGTTTTGTCTTTTATATTAGTGGCAAAAAAGGGCTTCAAACAAAAAAGAAGATGTCTTTCATAGAAAAAAGACATCTTTCCCACATGTAAAATTTATAGTAGACATCTTTCATGCATAGCAGACATCTTGCCTATGATGCACAAAATTTTAAAGAGACATCTTTATTTATTAGAAAATGTCTTTTGAGAGACATCTTTCATATTTGAAAGACATCTTTTCCAAAGTTAAGATGGTTTGGGAAGGGTTGCCAGTAGACTATAATCTTAATGAAAGCTTGTAAAAAAAAAAACTTACCTCTATGACCTCCTACACTGTTGAAGAGTAATGGTGTTTAGAGGGCCAGAGAATGAGTTTTCTATTTTGAGCATTCTCTCTTCAAATGAAATTCTCTAATGTAAAAAGCTTGGCTTCCTCTTATGAATTTGTTGGTGAGGGTGTCCTAATTTCCCTATTCCTACCATTTTAATTCTTCATTCCTTCCTGATTGCTTTGGTCTTTTAAGTTGACATCTAGTCTCCCCTATGATTTTGCACAAAATCCTTTCTCAGTGTACTTTGATAAGATCAAGGAGTCCTATGATATGACCAATTATTTATATGATAATATTTAAGATTGTAATCTCATTGTTTATGTCCTAACTTGTGATAATAATAACACCTAATTCTCCTATGGTAGTATGAGTGATTAGGATAATCAAACCTTTTAAGACCTTTTTGAGATATGGGTGCTTCCTATAATTTTTATGTCCTAGAATTTTTGTAAGGATCATTTGATTTGGATGTGTTTTTAGGTGATTATTGCTCTTGATTATAGCATCCTATACCACTCTTATCATGTGGACTTCTTCTTTGTCCTAGGACCATTCAAAGGGATTCCATTCCCTTTTCCAACCTCTCATTTATTAATTTGATATTTGTAACGTTTTCTTTAGCCTATTCTAAAGATGAGGTTAGCTTTTCATTCTCAACCCTTAGGTCTAAGAGTTGTTTAGTAAGATCAGAAATAGTCAAATTTAACAATGATATTTCCTGATCTTTGGGCTTGACTTGTTTATTTAACTTAGTGAAAAGACCTTGAAATGATAGAAGTTCATTGCATAAAAGATCAAACCTTTCATCATCATTAAGATCATCACCTGATGAATCAACATCATCATCAATGAGGATCATGTAGATGAGATGAGAATTTTTTGCATCATCCTCCACTTCTTCCTCACTCTGCTTCCCATCATCCCAACTTGTATAGAATTTGGTCTTTTGTACTTCTTCAATGGAATTGCTCTTGGGTTACAACCTGAAATTACTAGGACATTTAGAGGCCATATGGCCTCTTCCTTCATAAAACCAATGTTCTACAAAGGAGAAATCTAAATTAGAATTTAAAAAATTCTTACCCCTTTCTTGACCTTTAAACTTATTGAATCTTTTTTGATGTGTTCCTTTGTTTCCTCTAGTTATCAATCATTGTAGCTTCCTAGTGAGAAATGCAATCTCATCTTCATTGCCCTCATCATGCTCATTGAGCTCCTTCTCCTTGGAGATAGTCTTTAAGGAAATGGATCTTTCTTGGATAGCTCCTTTGCTTATCAGATTCATTTCATAAGTAATGAGAGCACTGTGAAGCTCTTCAAATTTTAGAGTTGAGAAGTCTATGATTTCTTCCATGGTTGTGCCCTTAGGTTTGAGCTCCAATTGAAGAGTTTTAATCATTTTAATAATCACATCACTTTCAAGTAAGTATTTACCAGTACCTCTAATGGTTAAAAAAATATCAATCACTATAGAAAAATAGTATTTTATTTTCTCACCTTCTCTCATTTTAATTTTATCATATTCACTTTGCAAAACTAGCAATTTTGATTGTTTAACAATAGAAGTTCCTTCGTAATTAGCTTCTAAAGTTTACAAAATTTCTTTGGCCATTTTACATCTTGCTACCCTATTGAATTCACATTTATTCAAATCACAATATAAATAATTCTTTGCTTTAGAATCAAACATGAACTTATCTTTCTCCTTTTATGTCCATTTTTTGTGAGGCTTGACAATGTTAATGGAGTTGTTGATAAGCAAAGTGTAACCTTCAAGGATTGACTCCCATGCTTCAAACTCCATGGATTTGAAGAACCCTTGCATTCTATCTTTCCAATAGGTAAATTCAAATCCATCAAACATGGGTAGATTTGTGTAAGATGTTCCCTCGATTGTTCACTCTTAAAGTTGATGATGACAAAGAAGAGTACCAAGCTCCAATACCACTTGTGGATTGTTGAACTTAGAAGAGGGAGGATGAATAAGCTTTCCTAATTAAAATTCTTTAAAAAAAGCACACATGCTAAATTTAATGTGGTTTCCCAAATTGGGTAGTCCACACTTGAAGGGTAGTTCACAAGCACACCTTCAGACTTTGTTCCTTTTAAATATCACTTGAAGTGTACCACACCCTATACAAGCACTAAGCTCCTCTCTAAGTGATTCGATGCTATGAATCCACTCAACTTGTAAGATTCCATCAAGCTTAGTATGTGATTTTTAGGATCCCACAATCTTTACAATCTTCAATTCTACTCCAAATTATTGTAGCACTTTACCAACACTCAATCCCATAGGATCCAAACATGCTCAAGTAAGATGCCTTCCTACAAGAAGCACATCAACCCCTCAGGGAAACAAGGAAGAAAAAAAATTACAATGAATCAATGCAACTTAGTTTTTTGATCTTTGTACTTTGAGATATAACACACTTAACAACAAATAAAAGATAATACAATGAGGAGCAACAATAATTACAATGATTGTCAAATGATTACACAATTATTGTACAAAATATTTCACATTTTCTAGTGAGAATAATGTCTTCTTATAGTCACCATGTCTCTATATCCATCTTGGAAATCATGCAATGGCTAGGTAATGGTCATGAAAGATGTCTTCTTCATAGCTGAGATGTCTCTCTACATTTGGTCTCCATTCTAGAAAGATGTCTTTGTCTAGTGAAAGACATGTTTCTGAAATTGACTTGCATTCTATGAAGACATCTTTGTTTAGAAAAGACATCTTTTCCTGATGAAAAACATCTACTATTTTCAAAGACATATTTTCTTGTGTTTCCTTTAATTCTGCCAAGATGTCTACTATTTCTTAGAGACATCTTTCTTCATCTTCATTTGCCCATTAAAATCTTTATTCTTTGTCCATGTTCATCAAACTTATACAAACCTTCTTGTCTTGATCCAAGTTTTTTGGTGTTGCATACATAACAATCACACAACCACACAAACAACCTTGTTCTCCATTTTTCTTAACATTTTAATATACTAAAAGGTCCATAGGAATAACCATCAAGAGAAAAAAGAATTCATGCCATCTTGGGAAGAATAAATAAACATGACTTACTAATGATTTTTTATTGAAAGTTGAACAAAGTCATTTTCATATTAGTTTTTACCTGCCATAAGAACCTCGGAAACCCTATTGTTATACCTTCATAAAAAATGATAAGTATAAATCTAATTTTACTAAGGTAGAAATGTAAAGCTTTTGTGACATCTCATTCCCAAATGTCATGGTAAAAATAAAATATATGTTATATTAGACATTGTGCATAGGAATAACATAGCAAATGTTAAATATATTGAACATTCAACATTAATTGTAAAAAAAATAAAAGAGAAATGCATAAGAAAAGAAGAAATAATGATTTATTGATTTAGAATAGTGTATCTAAATCATGATCTAGGTGTTCCTTGGGGTTTTCTTCCTTCAGCATCTATCCCTTAGAGGTGATCCAACACTGCCACCATGGTTAGGCCTATAACTAGCCAGAAGGGATGGCCAATTCTCTTCTAGTCCCACTTTATCAGGTGCTCATTATTCACCTTTTATCAGCTTCACAACTCTATGCTAATGTGACCTCTAATGCTCGAGTATAAATACCTTAGGTCAAACCCCCAAAGATCACTTCAAGAAAAACATCCATCATTACAACACACCCTTTTGGATCTTAATTACAACTCTCGTTTTGGGTCTTGTTATGATAATGATGATACCTGTTATGAAGAGGCATCATCTTCATTATGTAGTAGCATCATTTGGGAATGGGGACATTATAATATACCCCCTTAGATCTCATTCATCCTCAAAAAAGTTCATGTTCACTATCTTTTCTAGCTCAAATACTCCTTTTGTGATTCTATGCTTCAATAATTTGATTTATTCTTTGGACTCAAATTTGTTTCCAGCTTATGATACAAATAAAATATAAGTGAGAAGAATTATTTGAAAAATTAAATATTATTTTATTGATACTTACCTCATTTTCTAAGATAATGACAAGAGGTAAAGTAAATATTTACCAACCACCAATCACCACTCCTAAACAGGGTCATACAAAGTGTAACTCATATCTAAATACACAACTGAAGGTAGGGAAAATACTTCTTTCCAACTTTCATTACTATTAATATTCTAATTTTTAAAATAAATTATAAATTTACAAATAAAGAAATGTTATAAAAATCATAAATAAAAGTAAGATTAAGATACTCCCTCATCTTAATCAATCTTAGCAATTAATGGAAGTAGTTGTAATTCTATCATAAGTGGTATATGATCGAATGCTCTTGCTTGGGATGGAAGTGCTTGATCTTGTTTTTTCTCAAATTCTTTTAGAAATTAATTCTAGTAACTTGGTAACTTGAAAGAATTAGACATCATACCAAATATAATCTAAGATATTACTAAAGAATGATGTTGATCCATCTTCATTAATTGTGGCAAAGTAATTACTAAACTATGGTTCTTGATGAGTACTATCCATTAATAGCATTTATTCGTGAATTCTATGATATGATTTGTCTATTGAAGCTTCTACGTAAGGTGAATATACATTGACCAAAGGAATTGCATGTTGAATTGATGGAAACATATTCTTTAAATTAGGTTCATCTTCCAATGATTCTTTTACACATCCATATCTTAGGAATTGATAAATACTACTTTCAACTTTTACATTGAAATCTCCACAAAGAACAAATGATACTGGATTACTATGGCTTAGGAATAACTTATTCCTTAAACTTTCCTCTATTTGATTAATTAAGTATGCTCCTTGACATAGTCTAACATCTGGACATGTTGACTTGACAATTAAATATGTGTTAACTATGCATACACATCTTTCTAATAAATGGATTTTTAGTATTACTGCCAA
Source organism: Gnetum montanum (assembly GCA_015680685.1). Classification (NCBI taxonomy): domain Eukaryota; kingdom Viridiplantae; phylum Streptophyta; class Gnetopsida; order Gnetales; family Gnetaceae; genus Gnetum; species Gnetum montanum. The sequence continues at coordinate 192,113 of MNCI01006484.1, forward strand.
GGCTATGTGACTTTTTTGAAACCTTGATTTCTCTTTCTTCTCCATGATTTGGAGTTCTAGGATTTTAAAAATCATATATTCATAACTACATTCAAATATTTATACCAATTCAAACTTTGTTTCTTCATAAAAGCTCATGTAACCATCCATCTTGTGATTTCTGTAGTTGGCTAATTTGTATGGATTCAAAGAAGAACTTTCACAAGAACATTTTTGCTTATATATGCCCCTATATCCCATGTTTCTCAATTTTGGTTGGAATTGGTATCAGAACTCTCATGGTAAAACTTATTGTAGGTACAATACATTAACATCCAAATCTTGTAATCCTACTAAGATGCATGGGTATCAATACTCATGCCAATCCAAGGTCCATGATGAACTAATCCAATGTTGTCTCTCACTGGCTAGGAATCTTGCAAGTACGTTGTATGTTGCAATTTTCATTCTCATTCTTGAATTCTCTCTTAGATCATTACTCTTTATAGATATTTTATACCTTCTTGGAATAAGATTATGACTCTTCATGTTGTTCTACGATATGATCTAGTTGCAGGATGAATTGATATACCTATTCTTGATCATTCTAGTTCACCAAATGATTAACTGATTTTGGGTCGGTAATACCTATTTACATTACCTAGATTCTTCATGACCTTTCTACCCCCCTTAAGACATTGACTCTAGTAGTGTGACTAATAATAAACTATGGGTTTATAATCTAAGATTATCTATCTATAGAGATTAAGCTCTTAGTCTTAAGGCTCAAGATGTCCTAAGAGGTTAAATTTGTAAGTCTTAGTAATTAAATTATTATGAATGATTAGTTAGTCTATGTTATGGCTTCTTAAGATGGTTTAATATATCATTTATTTTTTGGATATCCAGATGACAAATCTAATATCACCATTGAGTTCAGAAGGTTGAAATTTATAGGAAACTACTCTTTGTTTTCCAAAAAAGACTTCTCGAATCAAAATTTATGGTTTATGAAGTTTAAGACTTAAGGCACATAAATTAGAATTTCCAAGAGGTCACCCATCCCAATAGTACTTCAAAAGAAGCATGCTTAATTGTGAAATTCTTATTCTACTTACTACCAACCCATCAATTTTATTTTCAAAAAAATATTTTTCACATTTGGTATTTAAGCCTTAATTTTGATGTTGTATTTTTCTAGTCAATTAATGAAATTTTTTAAAAATTCCATCAACTTGTGGATGGTGGAAATGGTGGAACATGGTAAGGATGGTGGCAATGAAGAAAACTATGAAGGCATGATGGTAAGAGGGCCAAGGGTAACATGATCGGTAAAGTGGTGTAGGGACCAATGCGTAGCACATGGTAGGTAGAGGGGGTAATAGTAAGTAACACACAATGGTATGAGGGGTGACAATGGAAGTATAGAAATAGTTGTTACTCCAACTATGGATGCAACATAGTAGCATCATACTAGAGGTTAATGATGATAGTGTAGCAAGTTTTAGCATAATCCTAGGGATGTGTGGCCTATTACAAGCCTTGCATACCCAATTGTAGGGCCTACATGGCCCATTGTAAGAACTTGGAGCATTAGCAATGAGTGTAGTAGGAGAGCAAGAGGTGTAATAGATAGTAGTGGATGCATGTAGGTAGGTGAAAATGCTAATTGCATGGGAGGATGGTGGCAACAACCCTCTCCTACTATATGTGATCTTCTTACCAGACCTATATGACCCAAGCAAGATTGTACTACCCTTCCAAGGGCTTATGTAGCTTAGATGGGCATGTGTAGCCTAGACAAGCTTGCATAGCAACATAGGCAGACCTATGTGGTGGCCTAGGTGAGGTTTGTGTTGTGGTGGTGAAATCATGATGTAGTGGCTTAGGTAGGGGATGGAAAAAATCATATTGGTGGTGGTAGTAGGGGAGGTGATGAATAACAACATTGACAATGATAGGGAGGCAATAAATCATGGCACTGGTGGCGGTAGGAGAGGTGAAAAATCATGCCAGTGGTGGCGGTGGGGGAGGTGATGAATCATGGCATCAATGATGGCAAAGGAGGTGAAAAATTATGGTGCCTATGATGGAAATGGAGGTGGTAGATTGTGATGCCAACAATGGTAGGGAAGGCAATGAATCGTGTTATCAATGACGATAGGGAAGATGAAAAATCATGGCACTACTAAAAATAGGGAGGTGACAAATCGTAGCATCATTGAAAACAAGGAGATGAAGAATCACAGTGGTGACAATGGTAGGGAGGTGATAAATCTTAGCACCAATGGTGGCGTGGGAGGTAACAAATCATGGTAGTAGTAGCAACATGGAAGATGACGAATTGTGACACTAGTGGTAACAAGGAAAATGACAAATCATGGGGCCAACAGTAGTAGGGGAGGTGATAAATTGTGGCATCGACAATGGCCTATGAGGTGATAAATTATGGCACTTGCAATAGTATGGGAGGTAATGAATCATGACATCAATGATAGCGTACAAGGTGACAAATCACAGTGTTTGTAGTGGCTAAGTAAGCGAGGGACAATGGATGGTGAATGATAGATCAAAGTGAATGGGGAACAGTAGATTGCAATGTGATGAATGATTTACTGGCATGGGGAATAGTATCCAAACATCACAACTAGGCTAGTCATAATGCTATGTGGCTAGGCCTTGTGGCCCTTCCACATAGTGACACAGTTTTCATGGCACCATGGTCAGGCTGGCCACGATGCAGTGTGGCAAGGCCTTACGACCTAGCCAAGCTATGACGCAGCTAGCCAGTGTTGTAGTGGCCATGGTGTCATAGGCTATAACCCTTAGGGTTAGGATCAATGCCCAAAATTTTTTCATAAATAAATTTAAACAATGAATATTTAAATATTTAAATAAGCTCATATTTTTATATAACCTGGTAATTTGTTGAGGCAGTTAATTGAAGAAGGATTAAGACTTAATTTTGATAACCTAGAGGCCACAAGTTCAATCACATGTCTAAAAAATTTTGTATTAATAAAAATTCAATTAAATTTGAATTTTCATAAGGTTAAAAATTATTATATTTTAATGATGGCACAGATATTAAGAATTGCAATATCTCCCAAACTATAAGTCCAATTAAGATGAAATTTGTACCATTGGAATCGTCTTGATAAGTACTATGCATTGGGAATGGGTTTAGGGTCTAAAAACTAATTTTAATTTTCAAGGATTTAGAGGACCAAAATAGCATATTTTTCCAAATTGAGATTACCATGATAATGTATGAGCAACATGAGGACTTGTGAGATGACTTGGATAATTATAAATGATATACAAATATTTAAACAAAATAACATAACACTTTCACCCTATGATTTGTTAAGTATGATATAGGCCTATTCTCTTGAATTGAGCTTATACACTAAGTACTAAGAAGGAGCAAGATATCTCAACATTACCATTGAGTACTAGTTTTCCTATGCATTTCATGTTAATAGCCTTTATTAATTGGGTGGAGATATAATAGCCTTTATTAATTGGGTGGAGATAAAAAAATCTTATTACTAGGTTAACCTCCTTAAACTTACCAGTATCTTTACAAGTGTTAGTAAGGATAGGTGATCAATGGTGAAGGGTAACCCTATGCCCAACCATACAAATCACAGAGCACTCACACGCAATCTAGTTGAATTCCATGGACTCTCTAGTTTTTGGTGCACTAGTCTTCTAGGAAGTGAACTTTATCTTAATGGTTGTTCATTGCCTTCCCAATTACACTTGTGAGGTATAAAGTTATGATTAAGTATAATCGAGGCATATGATTTTTTTCATTTTATGTTTTATATTCTTTGGTTCTTGAAGAGAGAGATAAAGTAATTTAATGACTAATTTAATTTAACTAACTAACTGATCTCTAACTAGTCCTAACATAAGAATCTAGTTCCACTTTTTGCACATGTCTTGAACCCATGTATCGACTGTTGGGTTACCAAGTGTTATGCTACTAGGTGCAATAAGCAATAATGCTACTGGGATTACCAAGCGAATACATGTTTACACTTGAAGCTGTCATACTTATGTTTTAATCTATTTAGCTAATTAATCAACTAATTTCTTGAAGTCTAATTTAGCTTATTTTACCTTAATTAATGACATAATTAATGAAAAAAATCAATTAATAAATAAATCATTAATCTATTCTACATGTTGTAAGGCTTATCAAGAAGCTAATCTTTATTGTTGTATACACTAGTGTGGTTCAGGTACAACAATGCTCAAGTAAAGATCCATATACTTTTCGACTCCTGTTGTGAGCACTCAAAGAAATATTCTAACTTTCAAATGGATAAACTATAAGAGCTCTACTACTACTATGAATTGAGTTACCATAAACATAGTTGGGAGCTCGTATTTATAGTTTTTGCTCTTAGGCTACATCGATGGGGCCCCATAAACATAACACATGTTACATCAATGTGGCCTCGTTGACAAGGCAACATCATGTAAATGGGGCCCCATCAATGGGGGCCATCAAGAAGTTTGTTTCAATAGGGGTTCATCGATGTGACACTTTGCTGCTCATCATACCCCCACAATTGAATAAAAACTCATCCACAAGTTTCTTAACAAAATTAAAAATCTATGGGATTATTGATTAACTCTTAACAAAAAAAACCAAATTGAATTTGACAAAACTGAGTGCCTAAGTGTACAGATCACACATTACAAAAATTTTAGTATTCATGACAAAAAATTAAACACCAAGACATGACTACAAAAAATTGGATAACACATCCTCTAATTGCATGAAGATAGTGTAGAAGATTAGACAGTCCCATGTGATGGTGGCTCTTGAGGTTCTAAGGGACCTTCGTTGGATTCAGATATGTGCGATAGTTGAGGTGATTGTGGCAATCTTGCTATGGCTACAACCTTTGGTAAAAGGAAAAAGGTATCTAGAAATGCCTTCATCTTCTTCTCCTTACTTTGTAAATCATTCATAGTCCACGCAACATCACCAATGTGGGCTAAAATGGGGACATTCCATGAACAGGGTACTATTAGAAACATCTTCTTCACATTGATAAACTAGGTAGTGAACTGTTTGCATTCGATGTTCAATATCTTGATTGCATTTCATAACTCCTAATATTCATTCATGTTACTAGTCAAGGTCTTAGCAATGGATCATTGATCAGTGAATCATGCCTTGAGAACTTCAAGTTTAGTGTTTACCATCACAAGCTTCTACTTAGTATCTTTTTGATTCTTGAACTTGGCCTCATACAACAAGTATGAGTTGGCTACCTACTTCTATAATTCATATCATAGCCTTCTAGCAATCAACATGGCCAAATTTGCATAATAGAGATTGGAAAGGTTCATGTACTCCATCATCTTCTCGATTTGCAACTCCTTCATGCAAATTTCTACTTTATTATAGGCATCTATCCCATCAATGATGGGTTGTCATAACTATTTTTCTTACTAGAGTTGTTGGAGGGTTTTGTTCACTTTTACCTTCACCAACTAGATTTGTTTTTCATTTACTTCCTTCTATAGAATGACCTATTCTCTATAATGGTCCTTGACTCTCTCAAATTTGAGAGCCTCTGATTTTTAGGTGACTACCTCAATTGTAATTTTCTAGTGAAGGGTGTAGACTTCTTTCATGGAGAGGTTTCTATTTTCTACTACCAATCTCCTCAATTACATGTTTTCTCTAGCCAATTTCTCCTATTGTTGATGGATTAAGTCTATTAATTATTATTCATATGCATCAACATTTTGCAAGCAATGGTTCTCTATGGTCAACTTCACATTCTCCTAGTAGGTCTAATCCAAGACCTTCTGAATCTTGTGTTGTGTGGCCTCTACCAAGGATTGATAGAACACCACCATCTCCATTACCCTTAACCCCTTTGAGTTTGATGTGAAGCTACTCCATAGCTTCATCTCTTGTTCATATCATGTTGAGGAATTCGAGATCGGGAATCTAGGCTCTTAATTTGGCAACTTTAGTAGCCAAACATTCATTCAATTTCCTAGCTATTTTAAGTTTCCCCTCTACGATTATGTTCTTGCCGCTTGCCTCAAGTAGCTTGTTTGTAGTAATGTTGTCCAGAACGTCACAGACATCTGGAAGTGGTTACCTAGTTCCTACTAGTCGATGTAGCAATTCTTCACGATATGCTATGTTTATTCTATCACTTATGATTCCTATGAACATTTGCACATCCTTGAGTTCAGTGACATCTAGTGTAAATGCTATAGGTGCATTAAGCATGTCAGAAATCCTATTAGTGACCACTTCTACTATTGTCTCCTGTCCTTGGTACTACATCACCAAAAATATTTCCCCCTCACCCTCCTCCAAACATACTAAGAAAGTCATAGCTTTCCTAGAGATTTCTAGGAGTGACTATGATTTTTTGAGAGATTTCGTGACCTCTCTAACACTTGGATTTGACCTCATAGGTAGCTGTGTTCTTTGGGTTAAGAAAATGAATCCACCTCCATCCATCAAATTGATTATCAAGGCCATCTCATTGAGGTGACTCATTACTATTCTATATACAGATGGGTCCCCATCACTTGTGCCTACTCATTTCTCTTATTCACTCAAGAGTCATTCCCAGTATTCATGCAATTGTTGGATAGTTACAGTGATGTTTAGAACCATTGTCTGAGTGGTGGGTGGAGGTGGTGGTTGCTGCTCCTCTTCTTGGATAGTTATTGTAGGCATCTTATCTTTCATTATTGTTAGTGTAATGGAATATCCCTCCCCTTCAACAAAATTTCATGATGAGGCATGGGAATAGGAGTGCCTTCCTTCCATGTTTATTTTCCTTAAATCACTTCTCCATCTCTAAATAGATCAACTATGGAAGGTTAACTAGGAATCTTCCACTTAGAGTGGCCCATGCTTAGGTAGAGAAGGTAGTGATTTTGTTTGGCCTCACCGTGGGATTGAGGTGGAAGGATGAAATCTTGTAATGAATCCTCTCTACTGGTGTGAGTGCACCAAAATCCTCGTGGTCAACACCATTGCACTATTGCACCCATTCTTTCTTAATATTAGGATCTACCTATATTTGGATCTTAGAAAGATGTGCCCTTATTTTTGGCAACTCAAGCATTGTAGCAATGTCATGCACTAAGTAGGACACTAAAATGTCCTTTAATTTCACTATTGATCTGGGCTACCTATTATTCTAGAATAAAAACATCTCTCCCATGTACCACTGCCTAGTGGAAGTGATGATTAGCCACATGGGAGAGGCCTTTAGTTGATCCTGCAATTCTCTTGGTGCATGCTCTAAGAAAGGGCCAAAATTTAACTCCTAAACCATCAATTTTTGGACCTCTCTCAATTTAATTTGATTTAGGAAAGCCTTTATTAAGGTCACCTCTAGATTTTCTAGTTGTGCTAGCGCATCATCTTGATGGGAGTGTTCTATTGTTGCTGCTAGTTCTAGAATTTGTCAGATAGATTCCACCTCTACCTCTTCCCTAAGAGGACCTCTAGCATGGGTTGCAAGTGATTCTTCTTGGGGCTATTCTTGGTCTCTTCCCATTCTAGGCCATTTCTCCCTAGGTTGAGATGATCCTGCTTCTTACATGTACTTTCCTTTTGATGCCATTTGTGGTCACAACACATCCATGGATTAGTAGATCTAATGTGCAACTTTAAGATTTTTGAATATTTTTTCTCGTTAGTTTATTACACTTTGGCTAAGACTATACCATGGTAGATTGATTATTTTATTATTATTTTATTAATTATTAATTATAATTATCACTAGAGCTTGTTGGAAAGGTTTAACTCTTGTAATTTAGTGTTTAATAGTTGATTTTCTAGTTAAACCTTTGTAGGAGTTAGAAAAAAATTGCAAAAAACAAATTCTATTAAAAATGGTATATTTTTGGCCCCCATGATGAAGAGCTTAACTCTAGTAGTTGTAGGGTCAAAGAATAGAGTGATTTGGATAAATGATTTGTAAGTTATGGGCTCTGGAAGGTTCTAGGCTCTGAAAATTTGAAAACACTCCCTTGGCATTTGTGAGACAATGTAAAAATTTCAAAGTGTGGTTGTATATATATATAATATTTTCACTTACATTGATGGATCCCTATATATGAGGCCTAGTATATGGGTTTGCTCCATCGATGAGGCTGCATATACAAGGCCCATCGGCAAAAATTTTCAAATGTCAATATCTCAAAAAAATATAAGGAATTTTTCAAAGAATTTGAGGTCCATGGAATCTCAGAAAGGCCAAGAATATGATAAAATCATTGAAGAGGGTGTTTGAAAGCTTAAAAATAGGAAAATTAAATAGGAGAATGTATTTAATGAACAAAATTTGTAAAGGAACACATGGTTTCATGCAGAAGATGGATGTACGAAGGATTCTGTGTGTGAGAATGCCTAAGGATAAGGTACATATCGAATCCAACCAAGGAATATGCAAGTGGGTCCTTCCCATAGTAGGCACAAGCCTTATTTTTCCCTTGCATAACCTCAACTTAAGGAGTTCATGGGCTTCATAGGTGATTAATGGTCAATGGAAGTTAAGGACAAAAAACTACAAGATTCTACCTAAGAATTCAAATACGTTAGACCAAGACATGGAATCAACAACATGGACATCAATAGTGAGGTGAGTTATGATTAGCATAGATGGATGATGGTGAAGGTGGAATGAAATTCCACATTGAGGTCATAAGAAGTCCCTTGTGGAGTTTTTGTTTAAAATGACCTGAGAAGATCCATCCTTAGTCTAGACCAAAATCAACCTTTTTCAGTGACTTTGCATCACCACTATAAGATTGATCCATCCTCTCAAGAAAGAAGAGTGCTTTCACAAAACAACCATCATTCCATGAAGAGAAGAAAAGAGAAGTACCAAGTAAGAGAGGGCCTTAGTTAGAGGGAACCTTTAGGCATGGGTAACATGTTTTTCTAGTCCCATAACTATTGCATGTAGCCCGTTTATTTGTCTAAGAGGTGTGCTTTGAATTTTCACCATGTTTATTTTTTCTTTTATTTGTATTTTGTTTTGTGTTTTTTTTTTCACTTTTTTCTTCTTTTTGGATGGGAACCACACCATGAAAAGACTTTATTTTACTTCCTGTTAGTAGTCAGAATGGAATGATAAGAAGTTTATGAAAAAACTTGAGCACCCAAGTAAGTAGAAGAGTACAAAGAGTATTAAGTTCCCTTGAAGTCACATCTTGTTCAAACCTTTGAATCCTTCCCAATTCCAAAAACTACAAAGGTCACAAATTTATTAAATGTTGATTTAATGAAAGGGACCTCAAACTTCCAAAACAAGGAAAACCATAGAGTTTGTGAATGGGTGGATGTCGTGGACTCATTGCTTGTTCCATAAAAAACCATGATTGAGTTACTGATATAAAAATTCAAAAATAGAAACTAGAAATTAGCAACTAAAACATAAAGCACAAACCACCATTAATAGCAGCTACAACACCACTATGTCCTATGGCAATAAAGCACTTTTATTATCAAAAATTTGAAAATCATACTCAAACAAGAAAAAGTAAAATATATAAGAAAGTGTAAAATATCCAATAAACATTCAAATGTACTAACAATGGTGTAAAACAAAAAATGATGTAAAATAGAAAGAATTTGAAAACTAAAAAGGTGTAAAATAAATAATTTGCAAAATCAAAAACATGGAAAATAGAAAATAGAAACACTGAGGAGCCATATAGATGATTAGCATGGATGGACATCTCTCCCATGACTAAGTTGGAAGGAGGAGATCCAAAAAATTTAGCATGGTTGTTCATTCGTTGAGATAGGTGTTGCATTGGCTTATCTTGGCTCGTGGACAGGCTTTACTTGTTGGATGACTTGTTGGATGTTGACCAATTGCTTTTTATTTGGGCTCTCAAGTTTGTATTTGATTATGGTCCCAGAAGAAAAGATTTCGTCAATTATATAAGGTCCCTCCTACAACATTTGGAACTTAGTTTTTAAAGGTACATGTGTGGGATTCCAGTATAGAGCCTTATCTCTCGGTTGAGATTTTACTTTTCATATTTTAAGATCATGTTGTTGTTTTTTGTATGCCTTATGCACTTCATTCAAAGATAGGGCCACTAATAAATTTTCAACTAGCACATTCAGGTTGATCTATCTTTCTTTCTATGCTAGGCTTAGGTCAAGGTCCAAGTCATAGGCTATTGAGAGTGTACAGAGCTCAGATTGAATCAAGAACATTGGAAGCTTTTCATACACTAGCTCATAGGGAAAGTAGCCAATAGGAAGTTTCCATGTTGAGCAGTAGGCCCAAAGGGCATCATTGAGTTTTATGCTCCAATCTCTCCTATATTTGCTTATGGTCATTATTAGGTTCTTTGTAATCTTCCTATTGGTGATTTCTTCTTGACCGTTGGCTTGGGGATGATAGGGTTCTTTGTAATCTCCCTATTGGTGATTTCTTCTTGACCATTGGCTTGGGGATGATAGGGTGTTATTAATTTATGTTCAACTCCCAAGCATTATATCAACTTTCAAAATGTGGCACCTATAAAATGAGTTTCATTGTTAGAAATTAGTGTATCTGGCATCCCAAACCTATTTACAATATGTTCTTGTATAAATCTAGTAGTAGTGGATGATGTAATTGGTGACAACTACTACTTCTACCCATTTGGTGAAAAAGTCAACTACTAGAATGATATACACCTTTCCATTGGACATGGGTGTGATGGGACCCATGAAGACTATGCCCCATATGTCAAAGGGTTCTAGTGGCTAAATCCATTATTAAGATCCTATATTCATGCAGTCATTCCAACATCGCATTGATAGCATTCACAAGATTGAATAAATTGATGGACATCCCTAAAGATTGTAGGCCAATGATATCCTACCATAATGTTTTATGGATGTGCATCTCTTTGCATAGTGGCCTTCACAAGTTCCTTCATGTGCATCTTGGAGAATATGCAATTGATCCACATTAGGGATACACCAACAAACTAGGCCATTGATACACACCTTGTAAAGGTGTTCATTGATTTCTATGAAGTACTTTTCCTAGTGAAGAAACAATTGTTTCTTCCTAAAGTCTAGATCTTGTGGCATCTCCTGAGTGAGAAGGTAAGTAAGGATGATCTAGAGCTTGCTCAAATGTAACCCCATAGGTAGAGAATTCATCCATAAATACTTTTATCCTGCTAACAATCTACTATTGAAAAATAATAAGGACCAGGTATTGAAATGTTGTAGGGGCATTTCATAGAGAAAATAGCATCTTTCAATATGCAAAAGTACCCTAGGGACTCATGAATGTTGTCTTGGCTTGATCCTCTAGTGTGATCTGGATCTGGTTATATCCAATATAACCATCCAAGAAGCTATAATAGTAATGCCTAGAGATAGTCTCCAACACTTGGTTCACAAATGGAAATGCAAAATGATCTTTAAATGTTTTCATATTTAACTACCTAAATTCAATGCAAACTTGCTACTTGCCACCTTTCTTTGGCACAATTACTAGTGGGCTAATCCACTCACTATCCGCAATTGGATAGATGAATCCTACCTTGAGGAGTTTTTCTATTTTCTCCTTGATGATCTTCTTCACCTTGGGGTTTAGTTGCCTCTATGACTATCTTCTTGGCTTCATGGCCAGGATGGTGTAGATACAATGCTATCATATCCTTTAATCGATCCCTGTCAGTTTGGGATATGACCAAGAAAAGGTTGTTGGCCATTTTTTGATGACCATCAATAGCTTTTCTTCTTATTCAGGAGCAAGATTTGCATTAATTATGATTAGCTTGTGATTGTTTAAAAATGCATACTCTATGTTGATAGTAGAGTTTTTAATTCTAGGGCTCCTACTTGAAATTATCAAGGATTACCAACTCTCCCCAATAAGTATCATCATCTTCTTCATCATCAAAGAGTTGGTGATGAACTTACTCAAGTTCATCCATTCTTTCAACATAGGCACATGTCAAGTGCTTAGTAGGTTTCATGCATAGTGTGCTGCTATCAAAGTTAGGTGTCAACCACTGGGTGCCCTCCTATTTTGTGGCTGTTGTGTACAAGCACATTTGGAAATCTATTTTATGTGCATACTAATTGCATGCTTTGATGAATGTACTCTTGATGGACTAGATCTTTTGTATGCAATTGTACCTATTATCATTGTATGCAATGCATGGAACACACTTCTTCTCTAAATGTCCAAATTCATTTTCCTTGGAGATTTCCAAGGAGAGATCCCTTATGCCCATTCATGTATCAACTGTGCTTAACCAATCCCTTTCCATAATGATGGAAAATTTTCCCTTGTAGCTTTCTAACTTGATTACTAGAAAATTTATAGGGTATAACCACCCATAAACTATGGTCATAATGTCCTCCAATAATCCTAAAGCAATAGTGATTCACTAGTTTGCCAATTCCAAATGGATGTTACTCTTCTTGAGAGGTGGTAGGTTCTAAGCCTTATACATGTCATGGGAAACAAGATTGACACCAAAACAAAAATTAAGAAGAGCCTTGCATGGCTCATGTCTAGTGATTTGTAAGTAAATAAGAGGACTTCCTAGGTTGGATATTTTCATGGGAAGATTTCCAACCTTGATCCAATCAGAAATAGCATGAGTTAACATCACAGTGTGGATCTGATGTGGCATTTGGTTTGAAAGGCACCTAAATGTGTTTGATGTAGAGGATGAAGGTGTTAAAGATATAGGACAACTAGCTGAATTAGGTTGTGAGAATTTGGAAGGACTGTTAGGTCTAAAAAAGGATCGTTTCCTAGATCGATTATCCAAACCACTCAGTTGGAAGGATGGTTATGAATGTACAACCCTTGTAGCATTTTTATTATTGTGGCTGTGGGGGAATTTCACCCTACATGGACAAAACAAGAGTTAATTGGGTTGAGGGTAGAGGGATGTGTGTAGACAAATGCAAAGGGTGGTATGGATATGGGTTCTTCCCTCAAGTAGATGATGAATGTGGTCAATGGTACTTTGAAAGGTAATAGTGATGCTAAAATGAGGCATGGCTGGCAGAAATTCTTGGAGAGATAAGTTGCTAAACATAGTACCCATATAGATCTGGTTGCTTATAAGGGTACTACTATCTTGGTGATGTCATTCCCCATGACTGTGGTTGGTGTCACTATTGATACTGGTCAAATGGTTGTGGTGGAGCTTTACTTGGGTAGTAAGCTTGTTGTTGCTAGTGGAACTACCTTGAATTGCCTTGAGGATAAGACAATTGTTTGGGTGCTTACCTCTGTGCTAGTTAAGGATTCAATGTGTACACCCCAAACTCTTGTAAGTGTGGCACAACAAGGTAACATCCCTTAGGATGTTCATACTAACAAATGTCACAAGCAATGTCATCATCAGAGTCTATCTCCACAACTTTTTCTATTGCAATAGCTTTTTCCTTACCTCTCTAGTAGGCATATTCAGCTTCTTTCTACCTTCTGTAGTTATGATCACTATTTTTCTCTTTAGATTATTTAGCAATATTCATAGTTGATGAAGCATCAAGTCAACTGCATCGGCTTGACCATGTTGACAAAGGCCCGTCAATGTGGCTATGTTAACGTATCCCCATTGATGCATCTATCCATGCGTTGATGTCCTCGTCAATGTAGAATCCATTGTTTGCTATAAATATGTGTGCATCCACTACATTTAGGGAATCTTATGTTCAAGTTATAGAAAAGCTCTTGCAATTTGTTTTTGTAGGAGTTAGACTATTTTCCCAAGTGCATGCCCATAGTGTGATGCTTGTAATTGTATGGAACCTTTATTTGAGTGTGACGTACTTGGACACGTACATGATCATCAATAAAGATCGAGATTACTCCATCATTGCAGCATTCACTTAGTTTTAATTGTTTAATTATTATTTTTATTTATTGTTTTCTTAGTTAATATTTCTTTACCATCATTTACTATTCCTGTTGTTAAATGCGGAATGAGTATGACTTAATCATGAACATTGAAGTGTAACTACTTGGTAACCTAGTAGTGTATCTAGGAGTGCTCAAGTAATATATACTTGTAAGCCTGGAAGTAGTACATGAGGTCCAAGATGTGTACGAATGATTAAGGATGAATGCTTATCGCACTTAGGCTAGCTTAGATTCTCTTCTCCTACTCCCTCTTAGCTAAAACAAAGTTATTTTCCATTGCCTCTAGGAGTAGCACTAGTTTAGGCCCACATCATACACCTCACTCTAGACTAAACCATACATGACAAAGAAAATACTAGTCTAGGTGGGAAGATAGTGAACTACGATCAACGTGTAATGATCTAGATACCACAACCAGCCCATCCACAGAGTTTGATCGGATCGTGCGTGAATCCTAGTATTCATATGGTTGAGTGTAAGGGTACCTTGCCAATCATCATTGGCACCGTTGCTAGGGATGGTGCTAGTTATTTATATTAGTTATATCATACAAGATCATTGTAACAAAGTATTCATGATATATCTTTTAGAAAGAAATAATTTCAAACAAGTCATATACAAGTTCACAACAATGTCTCTCTCACAAGACTATGACAATGCAATAATTAGTGAGGAAACAATTGGAGAACCAATGAAATATATGATGATGAAGCCAAAGTTAGGAGTACTCAATCCTATGCAGGGGTCTCCTATGATCATGGGCACACTGATGGTACTCATGGACTCTTATCATTCAACTCTAGAAACTCTAGTAAGGATGGCACATCCCATAGAACAAGGGGGCCCATAAGGCTTAGGACCTTCTCAATAGTTAACAAGAATCTATCCAGGGATGATTGGGAGACTTACCAAAGTCATGGTGAGTCTTCTAGTTCTTTCTCTTCCTCTACCCCTTCAACATTAGGTCATGACACAGATGATCATCTTTCAAGGAGTCAACATAGAAATAAAAATCAAACACATGGGCAAAGCCAAAAACACCAACATGAATGAAGACAACATTATTCCAACTCATAAATTCATAACCTACCTAGTGATAATGAATCCCTATTGGCCACTAAGAGCCTAATGCATATACAAGAGGTTGTTCGAATATCCCGCAGGCGTCGCAAGGAAAGCCATCTACCCAGGCATGATTTAAATAAACTTCCAAATTTTTCAGGAGGCTATGATTTAGATCTACAACATCATTTACAAGCCTTCTACGATGCCTATGTATGGAACAATATTGATAATGGGTGGAAAAAACTAAAGCTATTTCCTATGATACTCATTAGCCAAGCAAAAATATGGTATAGGTCCTTAAGACCACAATCAATTTGACTTTGGCCGACAATGGTAGAACTCTTAAATGAAAGATATCAAACCTATGCAAGAGTGTTAGCCTTGAGGAGACAAATCCAAGAATGGAAACAGGGGTAGCATGAACCCTTTGACATGGCCTTAGAAAGATACTATTCATTGTTAAATAATTTTCCAGGCCATGGATTCTTCGAGGAAAGGCTAATGTACCACATCATGAATGGGCTTTGTAATGAAACAAGGGAGACACTAGAGATGTATGCCCCAGGTCAACTATATGAGCTACGGATCCACCAACTCCAAGAGCTTATCCAACGGGTAGAAAAAGAAGAAGGAGAAATAGCTAAATGGGATAATGTTGAAAATTCTCAACAAGACCAAATCTCAACTTAGCAAGGGTCCATGATCATGAAGAGGAGAAATCAACTCACTTCAAGGAGGTGGAATCATCTTTGCCAATCCTACAATCACTAGATAAAATTAAGGCAAAGATCAATAAGATGATGAACTGGGTACATGAAAGATGTGGAGAATATTCCAACATTATTAGAGGAAGAATCATGATGAACCAAGAAATAGGACAAAACACCACTAGAAAATTAGAAAGAAGGGTTGAAGAGAATAAGGATAAGAACTCAACTACCAATCATATGTATCAATGTAATATTTTCCTATATGATCACCACAAAGGCCAATGTCTAATCTTGTCACATTTACATGAGCATTGGGAAGGAATGTTATATCCTAATTTTGTACAGAAATACCAGGTTCAATCACAATGGAAAAAGCCCCAGTCATGGGGAAGGCTATCGTTAGACTGATCACACCCTTCCTACCATTCAAACCTAAGTGTTTATGATGTTCAACATCCTATTTCTACAACTGGGTCAACATCCTCTATTTCACCACATCATTATCATTCTCTTAAGTACTATCAACCCATGTCCTCTCCAACAAGATCACCACCTCATGTTTCTTACACTTCTCTTTTCCCTCAATATTCTCATCATTCATCTCCTTCTACATCGCCACCAATTTTGCTAGAAGGTTTTGCACCACAACATCAACCCATGAGTGTTACTTGTGCTACTACTGTCAACAATAGTGGGAACCCTCCACAATGTCAAAAGCATCCTTTCTTTAGGGAGGACCATAGAAAGAGACATCACAATTGCAAAACCACTGCATCCTCCAACTCAACACAAGTTCAATGTTGTGATGCATCTACCTCCTCGAACTCAATGCCTCCTATTACTCTTTCTAGGCCACCAATCAACACTTCAACAACCATGCAGCCCATGAATATAGCCATGTAAGGAGACATATTGATCCTTGCATACCATCTTACGATCATGGGTGCCATAGTGGGTCAACTCCTTATCAATTAACCACATCTTATAACTTTCCCCACTATGTCAACTTTAATCAAGTGTGTGAACCCCAATTTCGGTACATTCCAACCACCACATCAAAGGACACCTAGTGGTTTGGATATGACCAAACCCAAATGTTCCCAAAATTCTTGGATCCAAACCTTCCATTTATTGATTCTTGCCATGATCAAAAGTTAGTTATGGGGGATATCCTCCATTCTAACAAGCAGAATTAATAAATGATTTTCCTTTTCTTTAATTTCACAATTTTTTGTTTTCCAATTTTTCATCTTTCCATTTTTTATTTTATCTTTTTATTTTTTGTTTTATATTTTTATTTATTTCTTATCTTTTTATATTTTTTTGGGTAATCTCATCTATGAATAAACCACTCATGTGACCCATTGGTTGAGATGTTGTTTTATGCTATCAAGTCTCTGGTGACTAATTACTTGGATAGCAAGCCATCACATCCACCCATTCTATTAATAAGAGGTTCTACTCTAGGTACAATGATATTCTTGTCATCATGAAAACTTAAAATCCATTTTGTGCTCATTATGCTCAGAATGAAGAATGATGGACTAAGAAGGAATGACTAGGGTGTGACATCAAGGGGACTTGTGGATTTTCCTTGGTGACATCTATAGGTGCTATCATGCAGCTTGGTTGTACTAAGATCCTTGTAGTTCTAATGAAAATTGGAGTAAGAGTAATAAAGGCACTTAATCAAGAAACCCAATGCTTTTCTAGGGGCCCCCACTAGAAAGACATGCACCCATGCCTGAAGGTAGGTAGCTTCTCTAGATTACACATCAAAAAAAATAAAGAAGAGAGAAAGTGTGCCAACGTGGCTAGACAAAAATAAATGTGCCACAAAGAAATTCCAAATCACTCCTCCCTTGAATAGAATGCCAAGTGATCATACACCTTGCTATCATGATGCTCTTATGGTTGTCCATCATTGGATGAAACAATGTGATCTCACTAATCGAAGGAATGGACTTGGTCTTGATTTTGGAGCAATGGCCTAATGACACATTAATCATGCCCTACACTCAAGATTCATTGTGCCCTAGGTCAGTTACCTCACATCCCAATCTCTACAATCCCTTCTCCAATTCATCCCATCTCATTGTTCATGTATTTGTGACCTGTGTCTTGTGTAGCATTGAATTCATACCTCATCACAGTGGTATCTATATGTATGTGTTTTGTGGAGTTAGTGTGGATTACATTTGACCCTTCTAATGCCTATGGACATTTTAAGGTGTGGTTACGTAAGGGCATTATAGGTTGGAGCCTGCTTTGGGAGGACCCACTTGCATGAATTTTGTAATTTGTACTTGTTGCACATCACCACATCATTTTATGTCCTCCAAGTACTTCATTGACAAATCTATTCTTTCCTTTGTCATCATTTTATCAAATGTTCCTTAGAATCGGTACATGTTCTTTTATGTGTCACCTAAATAGATCAAGTCTAATATTAAATTTTTAGGGCAACTTCCTTGAAACATCTCTAACTCTAAAATCACAGTAAGCAATGAATTAAACATTTATTAAAGGTAATGAGTAAGGTATAAGATAATCGAATTTCTTTAAACAACCTTACTAACAATCAGTCCTTGTGTGATTATAGATGGCCCCTAAAAGAGGACAGCAAGGAGGACTTTCTCAAGGTGCAGCTAAATTCTCAAGAGGAGGTAGAGGCCAAGGACCTCATGTAGAACATGCAAAGTAGGAGGCATAATCATTCAACATCCATTAGGGAACTCCTGTCACTACACAATCTGGCCAAGGAAAGGCATCCATGGAGAAGTCACCACCACCAAGAACCACATGAGTTCCACAAGTTTTCTATGTTGTGTCTGTGTCCAAATTTTGTTTAATCCCACACTACGGCATGAAACAGTCCATGGTCACTTAATAATCCCATACCTATCCACTTTTTGTAATTGAAAGAACTTCTTCCTCTTCTTTTGTACTCGAGGATTATTTTTCACTTAGTTGTGGGGGTATGATGAAGCATCAAGTCAACTACATTAGTTGGGCCATGTCAACAAAGCCTCATCAACATAGCCATGTTAATGTGTCCTTGTCGATGCATCTTTCCATTCGTTGACATAGCCTCATCAACGTAGAGTCCATTTTCTGCTATAAATATCTGTGCATATGTCGCATTTAGGGAATCTTATGTTCAAGTTGTATCGAAGCTCTTGCAGTTTGTTTCCATGGGAGTTAGACTATTTTCCCAAGTGCATGCCTGCAGTGTGATGCTTGTAATTGTAAAAAACCTTTATTCAAGTGTGACATACTTGGACATGCACATGATCAGCAATAAAGATCGAGATTACTCCATCATTGCAACATTCACTTAGTTTTAATTGTTTAATTGTTATTGTTAATTATTATTGTTATTTATTATTTTCTTAGTTAATATTTTGTTACCATCATTTACTATTCCTTTTGTTAAATGTGAAATGAGTACAACTGAATCAAGAACATTGAAGTGTAACTACTTGGTAACCTAGTAGCGTATCTAGGAGTGCTCAAGTAATATATGCTTGGTAAGCCCAGAAGTAGTACATGAGGTCCAAAATGTGTAAAGATGATTAAGGATGGATGCTCATTACACTTAGGCTAGCTTATATTCTCTTCTCCCACTCCATCTTAGCTAAAACAAAGTTATTTTCCATTGCCTCTAGGAGTAACACTAGTTTAGGTCCACATCATACACCTCACTCTAAACTAAACCATACATGACAAAGAAAATACTAGTCTAGGTGGAAAGACAATGAACTACAATTAAAGTGTAACAATCTAGATATCACAACTAGCCCATCCAAGGAGTTTGACCAGATCGTGCATGAACGCTCGTATTCGTATGGTTGAGTGTAGGGGTATCTTGCCACTCATCAATAACAGTTTGGAATTTTTCATCCAAAGAGTTCCATAATTTATCAACCTTTCCTAAAATATCAAAAATAAATTTTTGGATGGGCAAGGTTTTCTTATTAATCACTTCATCGAGTGGTGACTCCTCCTTGTCACAAAATTGAACCTCCCTTTTCCTTATGGAAGGATCCCTATTATACTCTTCTAAAATTTTCCTTTTTGACAACTCACCTTCTTCTTTTGCAACTTGTTCTATTAGCCTTTATATTTGATAAGCCCTTAGTTCAGACAATCTCCCCTATGCATAAACCCCAAGAGTTCTTTTGGTTTTTGCTTTGAGCCCATCTATGATGTAGTGGAGTTGTTCCCTCTCAGAATAACCATGGCTAGGGCATTAATGTAAAAGAGAATAATATTTGGCCATGAAAACATCCAAAGGTTCATGTGTATCCTATTTCTAGCCTTGGATTTTCCTTCTTAGGTTGGACACTTTGGAGTATGTCTGATATTTATCATTAAATAACTCTAGCATTGTACTCCATCTGTGGATGGATTCTAGCTCTAAGGACCAGTACTAGCCTTTTGGTTTCTTAATGAGTGTCCTAGGGAATAGCTTGAGTTTCTACGAATCATTTTTAATGTTTTGTAAGGAACAAGAATTATAAAAGGCTTGTAGATGATTTTGTGGATCAGAGTTATATCCCCCTCAAATCTTGGGATATTGTTCATGTCTAAGCACTTGATCTAACTAGCTTTCACATGCCTAGCTAGAATCTTAACTACCTCTACAATGTTAAGCATACTTCGAGTCACTAACAAAAGCTCATCATCATCATTATTTTGTTGTTGTTGTTGATGTTCTTTGTTACCCCTTTGATTATTATGGACATGGAAATTAGTATTATTGTCTCTCTACTCACCTCCATCATGGTGATTCCTTCTGCAACATCTTGTAGAATTAGAAGAGGAAGAAGAAGTAGATGTAAATGAAGAGGGTGAAGAGGTAGGAGGACTACCACTACCATGGTGTTTGCTAATTCCCCTTCAGTTATCACAACAACATTCAGTTATCAGTAATTCCCCTTCTTGCTAATTAATCTTGTTGGTTGGTAGGATCCATGTCTCTTGTAGATGTTTGATCCATTATCCATGAAAATAAATAGAAAGGGATATTCTAGCTTACAAGGATGATTTCAGACATGTGATGCCTTTGGTGGTGATCCATGACTCTCCTTAGGTTGTGGCTCCATGTTTCATCATTAGGTTGTAGTCAATCCATGATTCTAAATTGCCCTTGGATCATGGATTGCTCCAATACTACATGTGACATCTTATTCCTGAATTTCATGGAAACCCTCAAATATACATTATATTAGACATTGTGTATTAGAATATAACATAGCAAACATCAAATATATGGAAAATTTGACATTGAGTGTAAATAGAATAACAAGCAAAATGTAGAAGGAAAGAAAAAATAATGCTTTATTAATGTGGAATAGTATATTTGGATCATGATTTGGGTGTTCCATGGGATTTTCTTCCTTCGGTATCTATCCCTTAGAGGAAATCCTTCACTACTTATGGGACACGATATCGCATGGGCCACGATATCGCGTCTGCCACGATATCGCATCCCATGCAATATCGCGGTGTGTCATCAAATCTATAAATAAGAGGTGGCTCTCCCTTTGTTTCTTATCTAGATCTAGACCCTTAGCAAAAATCTTGCAATTTTACCTCTCCAGAGATAGAATATTTTCCATGTGCCCATAGTAGGAGCTCCAAAGTGAATGGATCTTTATTCAAGCAAATATTATACCTGAACACATGTTTGTGTACGGCAATAAAGACGAACTTCTTGGATAAACCTTGTAGTGCATGGAATAGGCTAAATAGGATTTTATTTACTATTATTTATTATTTATCATTTAAATTCTTTATTAGTCATTAAATTTCTCTCAACCCTTCTCTCCTAGTTAAGTGCCTCAGTACGACTGCTTCGAGCACGTGTGTTACACTTGGTGATCCCAACAACGACTAGCGTTTGGTAACCAAGGTTGCATTGGTTCAGGGTGTGAACGGTAAGTGGGAACGGATGCTAACGCTAGGTTAATTCAAACTTAGTTAGTTAGTTAAAGTTAGTTAATTAGTCTCTTCACCCTTCATCTTATCAACATAGGAGATAAAACTAAAAAGACATAAAAATCACATACCTCAGACTTACTTAACCATACAACCGTGACAACTACAAGTAAGTCTGGGAAGACAACAAATAATTAACCTTAAGTGTTCCATAAGGTGTGTAGAAACTTAGTCTAGGGAGTTCGACTAGATCATGTGTGCTATGCTCGTATTCGTATAGTTGAGTGTAGGGGTACCTCGCCACTCATCATTAGCGCTGTTGTCGGGGACTAAGTGTTTGTGCACTAAGTAGAACATAGGAAATCACTCACATAGTTGGGAGCCTAAATGAACCCTTAGGGTTAATTAAACAAAAAATTATATAATGGTTAATCAGCACACTGACTAAGATGCAATGTCTTCTTCTTCTTCTCACAAAAGCATTACACCACCTAGGGATCATACAAGAAACATTCCGTAGTCTAAAAAACATAACCAAAATCCACCAATTCCTCAACAATACCAAGTGGTATATACTCATCCCGATGAGTACATACCCAATTTTACTTTTATCTTCCATCAAGATGAATAGATGCGTTGGAGAGACTTGCAAGGTAAGATAGTATTACCACTAGATCGTGCAGTCCCCAACATGCTCCTCCATGCTCTATCACAAATAGGCATGACACAACTATATGCTGAATACATTATAGGTGATTTTGACACAAGGGATTATCATCCCATAGAAGCACAACATTTAAGGAACTCAAGGTAGGAGAGCCACCATACATTGTTGAAGGGCAAAGGGGTCCCGCACATCCTAAGTGAAATTGGAGATGGGGAACCACTTATAATGGGTTCTCTATCAAATGATGTTCCCCCTCCTAAACATAGTGAGGAGGTGGGATATTAGAACCTACGCTCCATGATACACAACCCTGGTTCTGATCCCCATGAATGCCAACTGTTCACTAAGGGAACAATAACACATGACAAGGATGGGCACTCAGATCATCATCACGATTGGGGCTAAGGCCACAGAAGAGAAGGTAGGAAACATCATCATGGTAATGGTTCTCCTTCTTCTTTCCCTTCCTCACATCATTGACCCTCTCCTTCCACATCTAGGCGGAGTCATAAAGAGCATAACAGTGAAGATAGAGGTAGGCAAAATGAGAGACCTCGATGAGAGAGTCGAGAGTGAGGACAAGGGCATGAACGAAGGGAAGGTAGGGAACAACGTAGACATCATAGACGTCATGAAAGAGATGATCATGACGAACCCCTACTTGGCACCCAAAGCATGCTCAATATAGCGTAGGCTATGAGAATACCAACAAGGCATCAAAAAGATAGCCAGATTAAGCGCTTAGACATGAATAACATCCCATGCTTCGAAGGGGGATACAACATGGATTCGCAAAATCATTTACAAGCATTCCACGATGCCTGTGCCTTGCAAAACATAGAAAACGAGTGGCAGAAATTAAAATTGTTTCCTAGGACACTCATAAAGGAAGCAGAGAGTTGGTACTAGTCCTTAGAACCGAAAACCATTAGGAGATGGAGTACGATGTTAGAGTTGTTTAATGATAAATATCAAATGTACTCCAAAGTGTCTAACTTGCGTAAGTAGATACAAGGATGGAAGAAAGGTACTCATGAACCCTTGGATGCTACAATGGACTACTACTATGCATTGTTACATCGTTGCCCGGGCCATGATTACGAACAGCGGGATCAACTCCGCCACATCGTAGATAGGCTAAGGTACGAAACCAGGAGAACCCTTGGGACTTATGCCCAAGGGAGATTATCAAAACTTAGATCCCATGAGATTCATTAATTGTTGGAACAAGTAGCCGAAGAAGAAGGGAAGCTACGAGCACAGAAGAATATAATCGTGATCCTTCCCTCTGAAAGAAGGGAGTGAGATTCTACAATGAAGAGGATGAGTCACCACTTGAAGAGTTGGTGAATAGGAAAACCTTGCTACTTTAGAAGCTAACAACGGAAGTATCAACTAAGGTAGATGAAGTATGGAGCTCCTTAGACAATAAAATTGAAACTGTCCTGAAAATTGTAGAGGAGTCTAAGGAGGAATGAAGTAGTGACAAAGATAAGAAAAGTGGAGAGATTTAGGCCCTGCACGTGACAAGGGTAAGGGGAAAATAACTATCTCCGATTAGGTTGTGGATTTAGACAAAAATAATGATGGTGGATGTGAGATTTGATAATATGACCATCCTAAGGGATGTTGTCCAATCATCTCACATCTACAAGAGTCTGGGGTGTATGCACTCAACCCAAGACTCAACAAACGACAGACACCCCGAAGGTTACCTTATCCCCAAGGTAACCCAAGGTAGTTCCACTAACTATTAACATACTATCCAACTGGAACTCCACCACAACCCATCGGACAACATCAGCAGTGGCAATACCCACAATAATGGTGGATGCCATCACCAAAACAACAATACCCTTACCGGAAACTAGATCCGTATGGATACTACGTGCAATAGTCGGTTTCTCCAAGTGACTCCATGGGTCACACAACTCCCCAACATCACTACCAAGTTTGGGAGTACTTCAAAAGGACTCCTTCTCCTCTGGGAGATAATCTACATCCATATCATCCTCCTAATCCATCCACCTCTCTTCCACTGGTAGTTCCCATACCACCTGCTCCAACAATGCAAGGGGAACTCCCCACTCAACTGCAGCAACGTAACGCTATGAGTGCCATAACCATTTAACCTACTACTGGCTCTGATAATAGCAAAAAGAGAAGACCTTTCTTCAAAATTAAAAGCCTAGACAATCTCTCACAACCACAAGCAGTTGAGTCTAAGAATGCTCCTCCAACACATAAGGCTTCGGAGCTCCCTTCAAACCAATACCAGAGCTCAATGCATACGGTTATGTTAACACATACCATAACTGACTAGATTAAGGTAGGTCACCTTCCCAGGAAACTATCTAACCCTGGAAGTCCCTTAATCTACCTCCAAGTTGTCAAGAATGAACCACATAAGGCTCTTCTTGACTCAGGTTCCAGAGTCATCTTAATTTCACAAGAAATGTATTAAGCCTAGAACCTTCCCCAACTCAAGAAGAGCAACATTCAACTAGAGCTGGCTAACCAATCCATCACCATTCCCTTGGGATTGGTAGAGGACATTATTACCTCTATGTATGGTTGGTCATACCCAACCGATTTCCTGGTGATAGAAGTTAACAACAACGAAGGAGACTTCCCAATTATAATGGGAAGGGCATGGCTAAGCACAATAGATGCATGCCTAGGGATTTGCGATCTTTCTTCGGAGATATCTAAGGTAAATATTTATGGAAAGATCAAGAAGAAGAAAGTTTCATGCATCACATATAGTGATTCATTGAGTAATGACATGGAGGAATTCTTGACATCTCCTCCATGCAACAGGTGTGTCCTTGAAACTCTGAGACAAAGATGCCTATATGTAGCAACCACAGAAGTAGTGGACACCTTGTGGTTGATAGCTAGTAAAAAGAGCAATTGACCAACATTCATGGAACAAACTGGGGGAACAACTCATGCCAACAACGAAGGCATAGATACATTGGAATATGAGCATCGCCAACTTTCACCCCTTAACTTGAAAACATCAATCGGGAGAAGTTGGACACTTTTAAGAAATTCAAACAAGTGCTCATTATTTTGGATCTCTCCCTTTCCATTCAGTCATGGGGGAGATGGCCACCTATGCTAATCATTTAGGGTCCTTAGTTCTTTTTAATTTTTTTTACACATTTTTGTTTTACATGTTTTTGTTTTACTATTTTTTTTTACAAATTTCTTTAACTTTTCTTATTTTTGTTTTACAACATCATTATACTTTTCCATTTTGTGTGTGTGTATGTGTGTGTGACTTATCCATCTTGTAATTTTGTCATCCAATAAGTGTTCTTCATCATGGTATGAACTGTTTTTCTATTGATTGCTAATGTTTGGTTTTTACCTCTAAGTTATGATGTTGATACTAAGGTATGGTTCTTTTGATATGGTAGGCAATGAGTCACTTCATCCATACATCCAAAAATTTATATGGTCTCTCTCAGCTTGGAAATGTACAGTCCCTTTCTAAATAAGAACTTTAATAAATCAGTGACTGGGCATTTCTCAAACTAAGGAAGGACTCAAGGATTGAAAAGGGTGTGACTTCAAGGGAACTTGATGCATTTGTGTTGGCCATTCTCTTGGGTGCTTGGATGTTTTCTTCTTTAGTTTTCTTACCATTTCGACGTTACTCAATTATCAGGAAGCTGAGCAAATAAAAATAACAAAGTCTCTGCATGGTGTGGTTCTCACGTATAAACTCATAAAACCAAAAAAAGAGAGAGTGTGTGTGAGAATTCAAAGCACACCCCTTAGACAAAATAACCATTTGGGCTACAAGCACTGGTTATGGAACTCAAATAAAAATGTTCCCTCTAACTAAGGCCCATCTCGCTTCCCATTCTCTCCTCCTTCATTTCATCAGAATGATGGTGGCTCTTAGGTGAAGGCATTCTTGTTACTTCAAGGGGATGGATTGGCCGAATGCATTAATGCGACATCACTGGAAGTGATTTTTTTGAAGTTGGACTTCGAATGGGACCTGCTAAGTCACATTAACCATGAACTACACAAGGGGTTGTATACCACCTTGTTCTTGGGATTCCATTCCATTCTCTTCTCTCCATCCTTCTCTCTATTTTTCACCTCATTTTTGGTTGTATTGTTAATGTATATTTTAGTTGACGCATTATTTTCTTTTTGGTAAATTCTTACGGTTAAGACTTCAACTCTTGTTCCAAATGACATTCCCAGAGCCTACAGACTCTTTAAATGTGGGTTTGTCAGGGCATTAAGGACATGAGCCTGCTTTGGGGAGGACCCACTGGCATTCCTATTTGATGCCTCAGTTAAATTCTTTTCCTTAACATTTTTGCAATCTATTCTATTTTTTTCATTTCCATCTTGACATCCATTTCATCAACATTATAGTTGTCTCTTTTTCTTCATCTTTCTTATTTCTTTTATTTTTCTATTCTCTTGCTACCAAAGGTTTGCGATTACTCATGGGGGTACGGGGCCCAATTTTTTCGATTTTCTCCTAACCCCTACACCTTCAGTAGTCATCAATATTATATCTCTAGACCCGCAATCAGCCATACCACAACTTAGCCAATGGACCTTTCACTGAAGCAAGGTATCAACTACATTGTGATTCATTTACCCTTGCTAATATAAATATTGTGTTGCGTGTGCAGATGGCAATCATGCAACAATGGATTGGATTTGGAAGCAACACTTGGAATGGAGCGGTGCTGAAGCAGCTATGCAAGGAGCAAGATCGATGGTGTGCTTACGAATGGACAATGAAAGGTGCAATCTTGGCATTGGTAGTAGCAACACTTCTTTCTCTCTCTCTTTCTTAGCTACCAAATAAGGCTTGATGTTAATGTAATAAAGTGTTCACTCTTGTTGTCGTGAACACCAGTTTTGTCTTGTCTTGTAATGATGATCCATTCACATGTCATCCCATTAGTTCCATTTGAGTCAATAATCCCATACCGTCCCAATATTTTGTAAGGAACTTGAGGATGAGTTTTTATTTAGTCATGGAGGTATGATGGGATGCGATATCACATGGGCCACGATATTGCGTATGCGATATCACGTCCACCACGATATTGTGGTGCACCGCCAAGTCTATAAATAAGAGGCGGCCCTCCCTTTGTTTCTCATCTAGATCTAGACCCTTAGCGAAACTCTGGCAATTTTACCTCTCCACAGACAGAATATTTTCCATGTGCCCACAATAGGATCTCCAAAGTAAACGGATCTTTATTCAAGCAAATATTGTACTTGAACACATGTTTGTGTATGACAATAAAGACGAACTTCTTGGATAAACCTTGTAGTGCATGGAATAGGCTAAATAGGATTTTATTTACTATTATTTATTGTTTATCATTTAAATGCTTTATTAGTCATTAAATTTCTCTCAACCCTTCTCTCCTAGTTAAGTGCCTCAGTACAACTGCTTCGAGCAAGTGCATTACGCTTGGTGATCCTAGCAATGACTAGCGTTTGGTAACCAAGGTTGCATTGGTTCAGGGTGTGAATGGTAAGTGGGAATGGATGCTGACACTAGGTTAATTTAGACTTAGTTAGTTAGTTAAAGTTAGTAATTAGTCTCTTCACCCTTCACCTTATCAACATAGGATATAAAACGGAAAAGACATAAAAATCATATACCTCATACTTACTTAACCATACAACCATGACAACTACAAGTAAGTCTGGGAAGACAACGAATAATTAACCTTGAGTGTTCCATAAGGCATGTAGACACTTAGTTTGCAGAGTTCAACCGAATCACACGTGCTACACTTGTATTCATATGGTTGAGTGTAGGGGTACCTCGCCACTCATCAACTACCATCACAGTTACACCTACAGCCAACCATAAGGGATGACCAGTCCTCTTCTTGTCCTGCTTCACTCGACACCTTTTACCAACTCTACAACTCCATGCTGATACAACCTCTAATGCCTAGATATAAATACCTTAGGTCAAACCCCCAAAGATCACTTTGAGAGACATGTTCAATATTACAACACATCCTTTGGGGTCTTAATTACAACTCATCTTTTGGGTCTTCTTACAATAATGATAACACTTGTTATGAAGAGGCACCATCTTTGTTATGCAGTAGTACCATTTGGGAATACAGATGTTACAGTTTTAATAAATTATTTTTTAGCACTATATAGAATGAACTAATTCTAAACTTTTTTTCTTTGATATATCATCATCATCCTCATCCTAGCCTTGTCCCAATAAAATTGGGTTGGCTACATGATTTCTTTTTTCCATTCATCTCTATAAATAGCTAGATATTTTTTTTATTTACATTCTCTTTTAATTATCTTCAATTATTTATTTTTCATGTATTTTTAGTCTTTCTTTTAGTGGATTTCTTAGAATAGTATTGTAGCAACTTTTTTTTAATAAGCTCATTATATGATCTTCTTTGCACATGTCCAAACCATCTAATCTTCTATTTTTATAATATATCTATAATAGAAGCTACTCCAAGCCTTTTTCTAATGTTTGTATTATGTATTTTATCTTTCATGGTAACATTAAACATCCATTTAAGTATTTTTATTTATAGCATAATATTTTCTTGTTCATGCCTTTTTTTTTTATTACCCACCATTCAACACCATATAAGATAGCAGGCTTAATTTTTGTCCTTGTAAAATTTATCTTTTAATTTTAATGGTTTTCTTTTATTACATAGAACACCATTAGCCTATCTCCATTTTGACCATCCTATATTAATTCTATTTCTTATATCTTTATTAATTTCACTATCTGATTGGAGGATTGTTCCTAGCTAGTGAAACTATTTGTAGTAAGGGAGTTTTTAGCCTTGAATTGTTGCTTTTATTTTATCACTATTTATGTTGTTATTAAAATGACATTCCATATCTTTTTTCTTACTTGTTTATTATATATATATATGAAACAAAATTGCCAATAAAAATTTTCTTTATAGGTGTAAATATTGAAATTTAATATATAGAGAATCAACTATTGAAGATCAAGATTTTACTTTGAACTTTAAGGACTTGAAAATAAGGATAAGAGTAAATGTATTGAAGTATATGTGGAAACAACCATCAAGAAAAAAATATTTTTTATTTATAGCATATTGTAGGAGGATTCTATAAACTTGCAACAAATAAAGTATGATGTTCTTTGTAAAAATAAAAATTGCAAATTAAAATAAACATAATATAGAACCTATTATACATAAATATAAAAATTTAGTTACTTGATAGAATATAAGTCAAGCACAAAAGAACATAAGAGAAACAAGAAAGAGTGGATGAAAACTAAAATTGATAATTTATAAGACTTTAATCTCATATCTTATTTCATGCATTTTAAAATTTCTAGAGCAATATGCCTAATAAATTAGCAGATGCTAACACTAGATATTATATAATAAATGATTGTTATAAATTTTTAATGTAAGAAAAAGCACTAGCAAGTTGAGACTTTCTCACTCAAAATCCCACATGGATAAAGAGAATCAAACTAAACTATAATAAAAACCCAATGATGATAGCCAAAAAAATTAAGATGAAAAATGGGTATTTTCAAAAAGTGTTCTTTTAAATCATGGTTTCTTATAATAATGAATCATTTGAATTAAATAAGCAATTATAGATGTCTATGATGGCTTCAAGTAAATCCATATATCATTTTATGCATTTTATTACAATTTCCATTTAGCATTGGTGGTATCTTATTTCTTGCATTTTGTCATAATTCCTATTTAACATTCATGGCTATTCCATTTCATAGTTCTTATTTAATAAAATTATATCTCATTTCATGAATTTTGTCATGATTCCCATTTGAAATTGGTGGCTATCTCATTTTTTGTCATTTAACATTAGTGGCCATCTCATTTCTTAAATTTTCATTTGAAAGAAATACAAAAATAATCAGGAATTTCATGCATTTTATCAAAATAATGTGTTGTAGTTTTCGAAGAGAAATATTATTCAAAGAGATAGAACAAAATAATAATTTGACATGGATTAGGATATGGTCAAAATTAGAATATAAAAGAAAATATTTGTAGTAGAGAAAAATGAAGTAAGAATTAGTATTATCTAAGCTTTCTCCAAATCATAGTCTCTAGTAAATGGGGTTGGACCATCTACATTATTAACTAATTTAAATTATGATCTTCAGTGAAGTGGTATGAGAAGGAAGAAGTGCTTAAGCTTCATGTTCAATAAAGTGGCATGAGAATGAATGTAACATCACATCCTTTGTTAAGGGTGAAAAAAATTGTAAAAAATGTAATAAATCTTCAAATGAAGGGGTACCTCATTATGAGGAGTTACCATTATTCATGTATCCCTTGAAAAAGGGTTTGACTTATGCCATTTAAGGCTAGGGTTAGAGGTCATGTTGGGCATGGAGTTGTAGCGCCAAGAGAGGCAAGTAACGAGAGCTAGGTGGAGTGGGATAGAAAGGAACTAATCACCCCTTTGGCAGGATAGCCTAATCATAGTGGTAGTGCTAGATTGCCTCTAAGGCTTAAGTGGCATGGGAAGACAACCTAGAGGGCGTTATAGTACTCTCTTCTATTAATAAAATTTTTTTGTTTTCCTTGTTTCATTCTTTAGTACCAATTATTTATTTACTAGTTAATTCATTTATTAAATATTTATAATGTTTCTAGTATATTATCTAAGAAAATGATGAATGCAATAAATTAAGGGATCATATTTTTATGACATCCAGAAATGGGATGTCACATTTGGTATCAGAGAAAACCATGATTCAAGAGCCAAAGTGGAAGAAAAACCTTATTTTATTATTATTGTTATTATAGAACACAAGTACATTTGAGAAAAATAACAAAATGAAAAAAATATTATTTTATTTTATTTTATAACAAAGAAGGATTGAGAGGAAGTACATCTAGGTAGAATATAAAAAAGGAAGAATAGGGGAAAGAAGCAAAATGGGAAAGATGTAAGGAAGGAAACTATGATTATTTGTTATGACAAAAAAACTCAAGAAGATCTATGACTATCTTCAATTGTGATTCCCTTTTTTCAGTAGTAGCATCTACCTTGCTAAGAACCACTTTGCATCCAACCAGTCTGTCACACAATTGCTTGATATACTCAATCACATGTCTTGTTGTAGTTGTTGATTCCTCCTTTTTTTTAAGGTGGGTCTTCAACATATCCATCTGTATTGATTGATCCTTCATGTCCTTTTTCCATTCCTTTTCTTTTCTCTATAAAAATAAGATTTAAATTATGATTTATGAAAAAATCAACAAACAAACATTAAAAAAAAGTATTAGTTGAAATCGATCATTATCAATTTGAAGGAATCATTCACAAGTCTCTAGATGGCAAGCATAGCATGTTGCACTTTCTAATTCTCCTAAGAGTTACTCTAGATCTTTTACAAAATTTGGAGTATCTTGAGAAATTAGATGCAAAGATGATGGGACTCTAGCTTGTATTAAATCATAATCTACATTGAAGTTGCATGACTGAGACTCTCGTAGATTATAGACACCCTGACGAATAGAATAGGATTTGTTATTAGAGATTCACTAACTAATGCACCAAAGAAAAACAAATTCTTCTTTAGCAGCTAACACTATCTTTCCCATCGAATAAAAAGATCCTGAGATAGAGAAAGAAAAAACCACTAGAACACCAGAACTTTGCCTAGTACATTGCCTCTACAAAAAAAATTTATTAGGAAACATATTGATGGGATGCGATATTGCATCCACCGCGATATTGCATCCCATGCGATATCGCGTACGCGATATTGCATCCCACAAGATATCGTGTACGCGATATCGCAGTGCGTTGCCAAGTCTATAAATAAGAGGTGCCTCTCCCTTTGTTTCTCATATAGATCTAGACCCTTAGCGAAACTCTGGTAGTTTTACCTCTCCAGAGATAGAATATTTTCCATGTGCCTACAATAGGAGCTCCAAAGTGAACGGATCTTTATTCAAGCAAATATTGTACCGGAACACAAGTTTGTGTACAGTAATAAAGACGAACTTCTTGGATAAACCTTGCAGTGCATGGAATAGGCTAAATATTATTTATTGTTTANTAGTTAAAGTTAGTTAATTAGTCTCTTCACCCTTCACCTTATCAGCATAGGAGATAAAATTGAAAAGCTATAAAAATCATATACCTCAGACTTACTTAACCATACAACCGTGATAAATACAAGTAAGTCTAGGAAGACAACGAATGATTAACCTTAAGTGTTCCATAAGGTGTGTAGGAACTTAGTCTACAGAGTTCAATCGGATCGTGCGTGCTACGCTCGTATTCGTATGGTTAAGTGTAGGGGTACCTCACCACTCATCATTGGCACCATTTCCAGGGACTAAGTGTTTGTGCGCTAAGTAAATCACTCACATCGTTGGGAGCCCAAACGAACCCTTAGGGTTAATTAAACGAAAAATTATAACGGTTAAATAGCACATCGAATAAGACACAATGTCTTCTTCTTCTTCTCATAAGAGCATTACACCACCTAGGGATCATACTAGAAACATTCGGCAATCCAAAACACATAACCAAAATCCGCCAATTCCTCAACAATACCGAGTGGCATATACTCATCCTGATGAGTATATATCCAATTTTACTTTTATCCTTCATCAGGATGAATGGATGCGCTAGAGAGACTTGCAAGGTAACATAGTGTTACCTCTAGATCATGTAGTCCCTGACATGCTTCCCTATGCTCTGGCACAGATAGGCATGACACAGCTATATGCTGAATACATTATAGGTGACTTTGACAGAAGGGATTATCATCCCATAGAAGCACAATGTTTAAGGGACTCAAGGCAGGAGAGACATCATACATTGTCGAAGGGCAAAGGGGTCCCGCACGTCCTAAGTGAAATTGAAGATGGTGAACCACTTATAACGGGTTCTCTATTGAAAGATGTTCCCCCTCCTAACGATAGTGGGGAGGTGGGGTATCAAAACCTACGCTCCACGATACACAACCCTGGTTCCGATCCCCATGAACACCAAATTTTCACTGAGGGAACAACAACACATGATAAGGATGGGCACTTAGATCGTCATCACGATCGGGGCCGAAGACATCAAAGAGAAGGGAGGAAACATTGTTATGGTGATGGTTCTCCTTCTTCTTCCCCTTCATCACATCATTCACCCTCTCCTCCCACATTAGGGTGCAGTCATAAAGAGCATAACAGTGAGGATAGAGGTAGGCAAAATGAGAGACCTCGATGAGAGAGTCGAGAGCAAGGACAAGGACATGAACGAAGGAAAAGTAGGGAACCATGAAGGCATCATAGACATCATGAAAGAGATGATCATGACAAACCCCTACTTGCCACCTGAAGCATGCTAAATATAACAGAGGAAGTGTGAATCCCAACAAGGCATCAAAAAGATAGCTAGATCAAGCACTTAGACATGAATAACATCCCACGATTTGAAGGGGGATATAATACTGATCCGCAAAATCATTTATAGGCATTCCATGATGCCTAAGCCTTGCAAAACATAAAAAACAAGTGGCAAAAATTGAAGTTGTTTCCTAGGATACTCGTAAAGAAAGTAGAGAGTTAGTATCGATTTTTAGAACTGAAAATCATTAGAAGGTGGAGTACAATGTTAGAACTCTTCAACGATAAATATCAAATGTACTCCATAGTGTCTAATTTACGTAAGTAGATCCAAGGATGGAAACAAGGTAATCATGAACCCTTGGATGCTGCCATGGGCCACTACTACACATTACTACATCATTGCTTAGGCCATAGATACGCACAACAAGATCAACTCCGCCACATCATAGATGGGCTCAGGTACAAAACTAGGAGAACCCTTGGGACTTATGCCCAAGGGAGATTATCATAACTTAAATCCTATGAAGTTTATCAATTGTTGGAGCAAGTAGCCAAAGAAGAAGGGGAGCTATGAAAAAGAGAAAGCGTGGAAGAATATAACCATGATCCTTCCCTCTGGAAGAGGGGAGTGAGATTCTGTGATGAAGAGGATGAGTCACCACTCAAAGAGTTGGTGAATAGGAAAACCTTGCTACTTCAAAAGCTAACAACAAAAGTGGCAGCTAAGGTAGATCAGATACAAGACTCCTTGGATAGTAGACCTGAACTTGTCTTAAAAATTGTAGAGGAGTCTAAGGAGGAACAAAGTAGTGACAAAGACAAGAAAAAGTGGAGAGATCCAGGCCCTACACATGATAAGGGTAAGGGAAAAATAACTATCTCCGATGAGGTTGTGGATTCGAACACAGACAATGACGGTGGATGTGAGATCTGCCAATATGACCATCCTAAGGGATGTTGTCTAATCATCTCACATCTACAAGAGTCTGGTATGTATGCACTCAATATGAGACTTAACAGATAGCAGACACCTTGAAGGTTACCTTATCCCCAAGGTGATCCAAGGCAGTTCCACCAACCATTGATGTACTATCCAAGTGGAACGCCGCCACAACCTATCAGGAAACATCAGCAGTGGCAACACCCATAGTCATGGGGGATGCCACCACCGAGACAACAATACCCTTACCGACAACCAGATCCTTATGGCTACTACATGCAGTAGCCAATTTCTCCAGGTGACTCCATGGGTCACACAACTCCCCAATGTCACTACCAAGTTTGGGAGTACTTTAGAAGGACTCCTTCTCCTCCGAGAGACGCTCCACACCCATACCATCCTCTAAATCCATCCGCCTCTCTTCCGCTGATAGTTCCCAGATCTCCTACTCCAACAATGCAAGGGGAACTCCCCAATCAACCACAACAACATAACGCTACGAGAGCTATGAACCTTCAACCCGCTGCTGGTTCTAACAATTGCAAGAAGAGAAGATCTTTCTTTAGAACCAAAAGCCTAGACAAGCTCTCACAACCACAAGCACTTGAGTCTATGACCACTCCTCCACCACATAAGGCTTCGAAGCTCCCTTCAGTCCAACACCAGAGCTCAACGCATACGGTTATGTTAACACATACCGTAACCAACTAGATCAAGGTAGGCCACCTTCCCAAGAAACTATTTGACTCTGGAAGTCCCTTAATCTACCTCCAAGTCATCGAGAACGAACCTCATAAAGCTCTTCTTGACTCAGGTTCCAGAGTCAACTTAATCTCACGAGAAATGTATCAAACCTGGAACCTGCCCCAACTCAAAAACAACAACATTCAACTAGAGCTGGCTAACCAGTCCATCACCATTCCCTTGGGATTAGTGGAGGACATCGTTACCATTGTGTGTGGTTGGTCATACCCAGCCGATTTCCTAGTGATAGAAGTTAACAACAACGAAGGGGACTTCCCAATTATAATGGGAAGGGCATGGCTAAGTATAATAGATGCATACTTAGGAATCCACGATCTTTCCTTGAAAATACCTAAGGCAAACATTTATGGAAAGATCGAGAAGAACAAAGTTTCATGCATCACATACAGTGACTCAGAGGGTGATGACATGCAAGAATCATGGGTGATGCAAAATTTAACATCTCCTGCATGCAACCGATGTGCCCTAGAAACATAGATACAGAGATGTCTATATGTAACAACCACACAACAAGAGAACACCCAATGGTTGATAGCTGATCAAGGAAGTAGCCCACCAACATGCATGGAATAAACTGGGGAAATAACTCATGCCAACAACGAAGGCATAGATATATTGGAATATGAGCATCACCAACTTCCACCCCTTAACCTGAAAACATCAATCGGGAGAAATTGGACACTTTTAAGAAATTCAAACAGGCGCTCATTATTTTGGATCTCTCCATTTCCATTCAGTCATGGGGGAGATGGCCACCTATGCTAATCATTTGGGACCCTCAGTTATTTTTAATTTTTTTTTACACATTTTTGTTTTACACGTTTTTGTTTTACATATTTTTGTTTTACAAATTTCTTTAACTTTTCTCATTTTTGTTTTACAACATCGTTCATACTTTTTCATTTTGTGTGTGTGTGTTATCCATCTTGTAAGTTTGTCACCCAATAAGTGTTCTTAATGATGGTATGAACTGTGTTTCTATTGATTGCTAATGTTTGATTTTTACCTCTAAGTTATGATGTTGATACTAAGGTATGGTTCTTTTGATATGGCAGGCAATGAGTTCACTTCATCCATACATCCACCAGTTCTATTGTCTCTCTCGGCTTGGAAATGTACAATCCCTTTCTAATTAAGAACTATAACAAATTGGTGATTGGGCATTTCTCAAACTAAGGAAGGACTCAAGGATTGAAAAGGGTGTGACTTCAAGGGAACTTGATGCATTTGTGTTGGCCATTCTCTTGGGTTCTTGGATGTCTTCTTCTTGAGTTTTCTTACCGTTTCGACGTTACTTAACCATTGGGAAGCTAAGCAAATAAAAATAACAATGTCTTTGCATGGTGTGGTTCTCACATATAAACACATAAAACCAAAAGAAAAAAGAAAAAAAAAAAGAGAAAATGAGAATTCAAAGCACACCCCTTAGACGAAATAATCATTTGGACTACAAGCACTGGTTATGGAACTAAAATAAAAATGTTCCCTCTAACTAAGGCCCTTCTCGCTTCCCATTCTCTCCTCCTTTGTTTTTTCAGAATGGTGGTGACTCTTTGAGAAGGCATTCTTGTTACTTCAAGGGGATGGATTGGCCGAATGCATTAATGCGAAGTCACTGGATGTGGTTTGTTTGAGGTCGAACTTGCAATGGGATCTACAAAGTCACATTAATCATGAACTACACAAGGGGTTGTACACCACCCTGTTACTGGGATTCCATTCCATTCTCTTTTCTCCATCCTTCTCTTCGTTGTTCACCTCATTTCCGATTGTATCATTAGTGTATATTTTGGTTGACGCATTATTTTCTTGTTGGTAAATTCTTATGGTTAAGACTTTAACTCTTGTTCCAATGACATTCCTAGAGCCTACGGACTCTTTGAATGTGGGATTGTCATGGCATTAAGGGCATCAGCCTGCTTTGGGGAGGACCCACTGACATTTCTACTTGGTGCACCAATTAAGTTCTTTCCCTTAACATTTTTGCAATCAGCTTTATTTTGTTCATTTCCATCTTGACATCCATTTCATTGACGTTATAGTTGTCTCTTTTTCTTCATCTTTCTTATTCCTTTTCTTTTTCCATTCTCTCACTACTAGAGGTTTGTTATTAGTCATGGGGGTACGGGGCCCAATTTTTTCAATTGTCTCCTAACCCCTACACCTTCAATAGTCATCAATATTATATCTCCAGACCCACAATCAACCATACCACAACCTAGCCAATGGACCTTTCACCGAAGCAAGGTATCAACTACATTGTGATTCATTTACCCTTGCTAATATAAAGACTGTGTTGTGTGTGCAGATGGCAATCATGTAACAATGGATTAGATCTGGAGGAAATACTTAGAATGGACCAGTGCTGAAGCAGCTATGCAAGGAGCAAGATCGATGGTGTGCTTATGGATGGACAATGAAAAGCACAATCTTGGTGTTGGCAACAGCAAAACTTCTCTCTCTCTTTCTCTCTCTCTCTCTCTCTCTCTCTCTCTCTCTTTCTCAGCTACCAAATAAGGCTTGATGTTGAATATAATAAGGTGTTCACTCTTGTTGTCAGGAACACCAGTTTTGTCTTGTCTTGTAATGATGATCCGTTCACATGCCATCCCATTAGTTCCATTTGAGTCAATAATCCCATACTGTCCCAATATTTTTTAAGGAACTCAATGACGAGTTTTTATTCAGTCATGGGGGTATGATCGGACGTGATATAGCATGGGCCGCGATATCGTGTACGTGATATCACATCCGCCGCAATATCATGTACGCGATATCGTGGTGCGCCGCCAAGTCTATAAATAAGATGCAGCTCTCCCTTTATTTTTCATCTAAATCTAGACCCTTAGCAAAACTCTAGCAGTTTTACCTCTCCAGAGATAGAATATTTTCCATGTGCCCGCAGTAGGAGCTCCAAAGAATGGATTTTTATTCAAGCAAATATTGTACCTAAACACAAGTTTGTGTATGGCAATAAAGACGAACTTCTTGGATAAACCTTGTAGTGCATGGAATAGGTTAAATAGGATTTTATTTACTATTATTTATTGTTTATCATTTAAATGCTTTTTTAGTTATTAAATCTCTCTCAACCCTTCTCTCCTAGTTAAGTGCCTCAGTACAACCGCTTCGAGCACGTGCATTATGCTTAGTGATCCCAACAACAATTAGCGTTTGGTAACCAAGGTTGCATTGGTTCAAGGTGTGAATAGTAAGTGGGAACGGATGCTGATGCTAGGTTAATTAAGGCTTAGTTAGTTAGTTAAAGTTAGTTAATTACTTTCTTCACCCTTCACCTTATCAGCATAGGAGATAAAATCGAAAAGCTATAAAAATCATATACCTCAGACTTACTTAACCATACAACCGTGACAAATACAAGTAAGTCTAGGAAGACAATGAATGATTAACCTTAAGTGTTCCATAAGGCGTGTAGGAACTTAGTCTACGAAGTTCGACTAGATCACGCGTGCTATGCTCGTATTCGTATGATTGAGTGTAGGGGTACCTCGCCACTCATCACACACACACACATATATATATAAGACATTAAACTAAGTAAATTATATTTAAATATATACCTTGGGAGTAGAAAGTATGATCTATTCTTGTGATTGAACCATACCAAAGGTTGAAATATCTTGAATTTCTTCAACCTGTGTAGCTCTAGCATTGTGCATTGGTTTATTCTACAACCCAGATTGCACTATCAAAATATATAAAATAAAAACATAATCAACAATAATGAAATAATAAAAACATAAAAATACCTCATTAATTTCCTCCTGATTCTAAGCATGCTGTAAAGCTAGTTGATCTTTCTTGGCATCCATAATCTTACTCCTTATAGCTCTCTCATCTTCGAGAAATTTAGGGCAATATTTGGGGATTATAATGAGTAAAATATTTTTTGTGATGGTCATAACTTAGGATCATACACATGAATAAGGGTATACAACATAGGATATAAAATTTGGAAGCAACAGTAATTTCAATCATGGCATTATACTAGGCAGAGAAACAAGTCAACAACCAATCATAAATTCTACCAGTGATGGCACCATGAAGTATGAAAATAGAATAAGAACTAACATAGGATTGTTGTCTATACCACAAAACCTTGCTACTAAAAAATACATATAAATCACAGTGAGCCTCATTAATGAAATCTCTATAAATAAATTGGCTTTTGCCAATGGAAAAAATAATAACATAATTAAATAATTCCTTCTTATAAAAAGATTTAAATTTTGGGGAAGAAGTTGAAGAAATTAAAGGATCCTTGAGTATCAAGAGGAAGAATTGTTGAAAACCTAAGGCTTCTTGAGTATCAAGAGGCAGGATTGTTATTGGTCCAAAAACTAAATGGGAAGTAAAACGTTTTTTACTATTGTACTGTTCACACCATTCCATAAGAACACCCTTACAATGGAAGAGTTTAAAAATAAAAAAAAATAAGTAAATCAGCTAACCTAGAAGTGGTAAGGTACTGGAAACCCTCTTTTCCAAGTAAGTTACGAACACAATCAAAAGCAAAATGTACATTATTTTGATGTAAAATAATAGTGGGCAACTGCAAGCTACCTAAAGGAGCTTGAGGTGAAGTTTGATGTTTGGAAGCCATGATGAAGATGGTTAGAGTTCTTGAATGATAAAAAATCTTCAAGCTTCTTTGTGGTCAATCTTGTGGTGATATTGAGTTGTGATTGGCAAGTCAAAGCAAACAGAAAATTATAACTTAAGATAATTAAAGATTTAATAAAAACTAACATATACTTTTGTCACAAAAAAAGCTACCGTTTATTTTTGTTTTTAAAAGCTAACTTTTTATTTTAAATATAAATTTTTATTTTAAAAGCTAACTTTTTATTTTAAATATTAAAAAAATGAGTGACAAGAGGTCTCGGGTTCAAACCCAAGCGCCAACAATTTTTATAACACCTAAGAAAAAATTTCAATATTCACACAATATTACCGATACCACCAATGCTTTAATAAATGAAGGCAAAGACACGTGATAGGTTTAATCTGCTTAATCTACTCACAATAACTACGCGACCTCTTCCAGTGTTGCATGAAAGCCTTGTTTTACCTATTTTCCAGTATTTTACGGCATCGTCCCTATTTTCTCACACCCACAGAAATAGGCTGATTATTTACAAACAACATCAGCATTAACCAATAAGTTACTGAACAACGGAAAAAGAAACTGCGAACTAACCGTATCTAGGATGCCATGACAGCATTCTAATTTTCCAAATTTTCTCCCATCTTTAGTCAATGCTTCATTTTGTATTTACGGTATTTCCAGAGAAACAAGATGTTAGTAATTATAAATGAAGTTCATTAACATTTAATTAATCTCAGCATGAACAATATACTATATGTTATACAAGGCCTTTGTTATTAGTAGATACTCACTTGTCTCCACCATATAAGCAAGTCCTTTCATCGATATATTTTCTTCTGTTGTGGAGGACAACCAGGTACATAAATATTGACTGGTACAATTTTATTAGAATCATGAACAACCGCATACGAATAATGATAATATCCACCACCATGAACATCTTTATCTTTGAAGGAGATATTCAAGGTTGTTCCCGCTTCTTTTCCCTTGTAAAGAGTTGCCTTGGAATTGAATCATGCTCTTGATCTATATCACATTAATTTCTGTGAGAATTGCTCCTATTAACTTGTTTTCCAATCCAAATCCATCTGACTCATGGAGATTAAATGGATCAAGAAGATTGGAATCTCTTAGATCGCCAAGCACTTGGTGTGATTAGATTAACATTGTTAATGAGACAACCATTGCAGGTTTAATGAAAACATTGTCAAGTATGTATGAAAAGCCATTTGGTGCAAACAAGGTATATTTGATGCGTCGGTTGTTCAATTTGCAGATGAGTGAAGGTGCATCAGTTACAAATCACATCAATGAATTCAATACGATAATTAGTCAACTGAATTCAGTGGCGATCACCTTTGAGGACGAAATCCAAGCGTTGATTTTGCTATCATCTTTGCCAGAGAGTTGGTCTGCAACAGTGAATGCTGTGAGTAGCTCATCAGGTACTTTAAAATTACAGTTGAATGATATTCGAGACTTGATTCTTAGCGAGGACATTCGCAGAAAGGAGTCAAGCGAATCCTCAAGGTCTGCTTTGAATGCAGAAAGTAGAGGTAGGAGCTCACAACATAGTCAAAACCATGGTCATGGTAGATCGAAGTCCGGAAGTTGTTCGTTGCAATTGTGACAAGAAGGGTCACTTTAGAAATCAGTGCAGGGCACCAAAGAAGAAGAAAAATCACACTCAAGATGATGAATCAGCGAATGCAACAGAGGAGATTATTGTTGATGCTTTGATTTGCTGTGTAGACAATCTCATTGAATCTTGGATTCTTGATTCAGGTTCTTCATTCCACTCCACTCCATGCAAGGAATTGTTACACAATTATGTTGCAGGGAAGTTTGGAAAGGTTTATGTTGCAGATGATGAACCTTTGGATATTGTGGGGAAGGGTGAAGTTCAAATAAAGACCACCCAAGGGATGCAATGGAAATTGCAAGATGTAAGACATGTTCCTGGACTTAAGAAAAATTTAATCTCCATGAGTCAGGTGGATTTAGATAGGTATACAACAACATTTGGTGATAGATCATGGAAGATTACCAAGGGAAACTTGGTTGTTGCACGAGGCAGTAAGGTGGGAACATTGTACATGACTACAACAAAGAAAGATGTAGTTGTAGTTACTAACTATGATGGTGATTCAATCCTATGGCACCGAAGTCTTGGGCAAATGAGCAAAAAAAGTATGAAGTTGTTGGCTTCAAAGGAAAAGTTACCAAAGTTTAAGTGTGATGATGTTGGCTTGTGTGAAGATTGTGTTTATGGGAAGCAAAAACAAGTTACTTTTTCAAAGATAGGGAGGATATCACAGACTGAAAAGCTTGAACTGGTGCATTCAGAAGTCTCTTGGAGGCTCAAGCTATTATGTCACCTTTATTGACGATTCCACTAAGAAGGTATGGGTTTATTTTCTTAAAAATAAATCTAATGTGTTTGCTACTTTTAAAAAGTGGAAAGCTGAAGTAGAAAATCAGACTAGTTTAAAAATAAAATGTCTGAAGTCAAATAATGGAGGGGAATATGACAACCAAAAATTCAAGAATTTCTGTTTAAAAAATGGGATCAAGATTATCAAGATAGTTCCAAGAACACCTGAGCAAAACGGTATTGCTAAACAAATGAACAGAACCTTGAATGAAAGAGCTAGGAGCATGAGAATACACTCTAGGCTACCAAAGTTCTTTTCGGCAGATGCAGTTAATACAGTAGCCTACCTCATTAATCGAGCACCTTCAGTTCCATTGGAGTTCAGAATACCAGAGGAGGTATGGACTGGGAAGGAGGTAAATCTTTCACATTTGAAAATTTTTGGGTGTGTCTCGTACATGCATATTGATTCAAATGATAGAGATAAGCTTGATCCTAAAGCCAAGAAATGTTATTTTATTGGCTATCATTCTGATAATTTTGGTTATCATTTCTGGGATGATCAAAATAGGAAAATTATCAGACACAGGGATGTCATTTTTAATGAACACATGGTGTACAAAGATAGGTTTGGTTTAGAATCCAACATTGCAGGGAAGCAAAAAAAGAAATGTGAGAAGGCTAAAGTGGAAGAGATATCTAAGAGGGATGTCGATGGAAGGACTCAAGCAAATCCTGGAAACAGGATAGCTGAAAATGAAAATGACGTTGCAGAAACAGCCACACCAGAGCCTCAGTTGAGAAGGTCTGCAAGAACACCAAAGCCTAGAGAAAGGTACTCTCCCTCGTTACATTACTTATTGTTGACTGATGCTGGGAAACTAGAATGTTTGGATGAAGCAATGCAGGCAATAGATTGTGTTGAGTGGGAGGTGGCTATGAGAGATGAGATGAAGTCACTCCACAAAAATATGACATGGACACTAACTGAGTTTCCAGAAGGAAAGAAGGCATTGTAGAATAAGTGGGTGTACAGGGTCCAGGAAGAACATGATGGCATCCAAAGATACAAAGCAAGGTTAGTAGTTAAGGGTTTTCCAACAGAAAAAAAAGAAATTGAATACACAGAAATTTTTTCACCTGTAGTAAAGTTAACTACTATTAGAGTAGTGCTAAATATTGTGGCTGCTGATGATTTGCATCTAGAGTAGCTAGATGTCAAAATTGCATTTCTACATGGTGACCTCGAAAAAGACATTTACATGACACAACCAGAAGGCTTCCAAGTTCCAGGGAGGGAAAATCTGGTGTGTAAATTGAAGAAAAGCTTGTATGGGTTGAAGNAGAAAATTTGAGATGAAAGACTTGGGGCCAGCTAAGCAGATACTTGGGATGAGAATATCTAGAGATAGATCAGAGGAATTGCTGAAGCTATCTCAAGAAAAGTACATAAGAAAGTTGCTGAAAAAGTTTAGTCTTCAAGATGCCAAGATCAAAAATACTCCTATGGAAAGCCATGTTCATCTCTCCAAGGAGCAAACACCAAAGACAGATGAGGAGAGAAAACACATGGCCAAAGTACCTTATGCTTCAGCAGTTGGAAGATTGATGTATGCTATGGTATGTACTAGGCCAAACATAGCTCATGCAGTGGGAGTTATTAGTAGGTTTATGTCTGATCCAGGAAGGGAGCATTGGGAAGCTGTAAAGTGGCTCCTAAGATATCTGAAAGGAACTTCAGGTATGACACTTTGTTTTAAAAGGAGCAGCATTACTCTACAGGGTTTTTCTAATTCGGATTTGGGAGGTGACTTGGATAACAGGAAGAGCACCACTGGTTGTCTCTTTACCGTGGGCAACACGGCTATGAGTTGGATGTCTCGACTTCAGCAGAGCATTGCTCTCTCAACCATAGAAGTAGAATATATGGCTATCTCAGAAGCTGGAAAAGAGATGATCTAGTTGAAGGGTCTTCTAAAAGAATTGGGTAAGACACAAGACAGCAATAAGCTTTTCACTGATAGTTAAAGTGCCATACATTTAGCTAAAAATCCAATCTTCCATTCCAAATCCAAACACATTTAGCTAAGGTATCATCATATCTAGGAATTGATAGATGATGGAACATTATTGCTGAGGAAGATTCCTAGTTCAAACAACCCTGCAAACATGTTAACCAAGGTAGTCACCTTTGCTAAGCTGAAACTTTGCACAACTTTAGCAGGCCTCCATGGTTAGCAATGAAGAGGCATTGTTTATGGGATTAATAGCATCTATGGAATAATCAAGGGAGTAAGAATTTTTGTTTGATCCATCTCCAAGTGGGAGATTGTTAAGTTATGTGGTTACTAATCCAACAATAGTTAGCAGCAGTGAGGAACCAGTTAGCAGCACTGAGTAATAGTTAGCAGTAATTACTGGTTCCAGCAATTAGTGGTTCTGGTCCAGTTTCTGTTCTCTTTAGTAACGGCCCAAAAACATTCCTCTAATCATAATTGTATCTAGCAAAAATTATTTAATAACAATTCTCATGCATTTTCTTGTGGTGTGCTTGCTTAAACGCCACAC
Organism: Gnetum montanum; assembly: GCA_015680685.1. Classification (NCBI taxonomy): domain Eukaryota; kingdom Viridiplantae; phylum Streptophyta; class Gnetopsida; order Gnetales; family Gnetaceae; genus Gnetum; species Gnetum montanum. Next base: position 237,060 of record MNCI01006484.1, read on the forward strand.
AAAGCTGTGTGTTGTCTGTGTTTTCTTTTTTTCTTTAGTTCTTTATCTGTTCCTCCTGAATTTAACACTATCTTGAGCAAGAATGACTTTGCAATTGCAGCTATTTTTCCTGTTCGTATCTTAATCACGTTGCTGTAGAAAGTGAACCAGAATTCCCAGATAATAGAAACTGAAATAGAAGACCTCTTCTTGAACTTTTGAAGAAAAACTAAACCAAGCTAAACCTAAAAATGAAACAATCATGGAGTAAGGATGTTCATTATTTTTAGGAATTATAAAATAGTTAATCTAGAACTTATAAGCCTTAAAAAGCATTGCGAGAGCCATCAAGCCGTCATTAGAGTGAGGTCTTAGCTTAGCTGTAAGAGTTCAGGCATGGAAAAGTTAAAACTAGGTTCCCCATTCAAGCATGGAACACACAATGATGATTATAAAAAACAGAAATAAAAAAAACAATTGTGCACTAATAGCTCAGCTCAGCACCCACCCTGATACCTTAGTAAAGTCAAGCCCGTAGTTTCCCAGGCTTAGCCAGCACGTCATATATGGCATCATCACGAATTGAATGCAATAATATTAATCTGTTATGAGGGCCACTCCTGACTCGGTCCATTGGCCAAGCTACATTTGATCTTCTTCTGTTATAAATCTGTAGTTGTGCAATATTTTACTCACACCAGATTTTGTATACAGACACAGTAGCTAGTTCAGATTTCTTATTTCTTATTGTGGCATACTAAGGTTTGAGCTTTGGGTATTGAACATGGGAGGAATACATGGGTGTGGCTTCCGCAATCGGGTTTATACATTCACTGCTCCTTTTCCCCCTCCTCCAACATTTGCTGCCACCTGCAACGATCAAGATCATGATAACTACAAAAACAATATAATAACAATTTTTAGGGGGGCCTCAGCCGTAACAGCCGCGGTGCGACTGGCTGCTAAGGACTGGGCCTTGTGCCATCCCCAAGGATACCACAGCACGCTGTCCATCTCATTTTGCCCATCCGTCGCCATAATTGCACCGTGCTCTGCCGACCTGCTGTCAAGCCGCGTTGCACTCCCTACCTTCAGCACTGCCTACACTACCCATAACTGCCTTCGACACTGCTGGTAACTGCTTTCAGCACCATCCATAACTCCATCTCACATTACCATTACCGATACCTGCCTTTACCATTGCCCATAACTACCTCCAACACCACTGATAACTACCTTAACACCGTCAATAATCACCTCTAGTGCAGCCAATCACCGCCTCCAACACTGCCAATAACTTCACACACTAACAAGGCCACGTAGACCCTGAAAAGGGCCGTGCAGCCCTCAAATGGGTTGCACAGGCCAGTCTAGGACCGCGCAAGCTCTAAAACAGGCTACACAGGCCTAGTCAAGGGCTGCGCTGGCCCTAACATAGGCCATGCCAAAGCTGCATGGACTTGAGACCGACCACACCTACCAAGGGAGGGCCATGGGAATCACGCAATGGGCTGTGCTGCCCCAAAAGAGGGTCGTGTGGACCCTAGAATGGATTGTCCATCAGTAGACGGAAAAATCAAATTTTCCGGAAATTTTGAAATTCCTATCAATTGGCAAAAGAATTTCAAAAAAAAGTTTTGCACTTATGATTGTTAATTTAAATTAAAAACATGCACAATTATTTACAAAAATTCAAATTAGCACTATAGTAACAAGAAAAATAAAAATTTTGTCAGTAAGCACACATGTTCTAGATGTAGGATAGGTGACCTCTCTGGAAGTTTAGGAAAATGTAAAAGTTTTGTAAATTTAAAATGGCTATAACTTTTAAATTTGGAGTTAGTTTTCAACCAAACAAAAATCGATTTGAACCGATTTGAACCTTCCAAATTTAATGGAACTGTCAAATTTAGCTTTTGAATTATAAAAAATTTATATTTAATTCATTGGTTCCAATCCCAAAAACAATTAGGATTCAGTGCTTAATGAGAAATCCATGATAGTTTCAACTTCTTATGCAACTGACCAACATTTTCGAATCCCATAAAAAGGGCCATAGAAGCTATGGATTCTCAACATATCTAATTTCTTCAACTTACCGATGTCTACAAATTTAAACAATAAATTGGAGAGAAATAGAAGCTTGAGTCAATGATTGGATGAACATCTTTGAAGATCAAATTAATGAGATCAAGGGTATTCAAAAAGAACTTTGACACTCAAACTAAGGGTTTGGGACATAGATGCAAAATATGTCTAAGAAAATTATAAAATTGTCCTAGAAGTCAGAGGATAAATGGTCAGAGATGTAAGGAAAGAAGAATTTCTTTGCAAACTCCATCAAACAATTAATTGACCATCTCATTCAGCCTTCAAATCCTACCGACGGTCTACTTAGGAAACAACATTAAGATCAAGGTCAACTTTTCCCTAGGGATCCACACCAAACACAACCACCACCTGCTAGTGGATAAGATACTGAAATCTTGCTTGTAAGACATAGAATTAAAATTGAAGGTGAGGGATATGGGAATTGGCTTCATCCACCTAGAGAATCACTGATACAAGTTCATGCTAAGAAAGTAAAATTAGATCATTATGATGAAGCTTCTAGATATAGTGCTAAAGCAAAGGATTGGCTTGATACAATGAAAAATTACTTTGATATGTTGAATTTTTCTTCTTGTATTTAAGAAGACTTGTGACAACATGGTGGAATGGACTGAGATCTCAAGGTTTGATTACAAATTGGCTTAATTTTTGTCAAGATTTTGAATAGAAATTCTTTCCTAATTCTTTTCTCAAAGAGCGCAAAATGGGATTTGATTCCTTAAGGTTGGGAAGCTGAGCTGTAGATGATTACTACAAAGAATTCTGTGATCTTGCTCGGTATGTAAGTTACAAGGATGAGGGAGAATTAGCTTCAAAATTCATTGGAGGACTACATGCTTAACTATGTCCCCAAACACGAGCCCATAAACCTCAAATCGTTGATGAAGCATATAGAATTGCTAAGGATTATGAGGAATCAAATCAGATATGAGCTACCCTTCGACAAGCAACTCTTCGACAAACTACCTTTTAACAAACAATGGTAGAGGAGACACCAACCAAAAAAGCTTGATCAAGATCAAGATGTTTCATTTGTGGCGAAGATCATTTCAAATGAGACTACCCAAAATCTTAAGCAAAAATACAAAGGACCAACCAAATTAGAAATCAAAAACCCAATCCAAACAGGAACAAAGGAAAAATTCCAACCACCACCATAGCCGTGAAGAAGATATCTACATCAACTAAATTAGGTTTCATAAATTTCAATTTGCTTTATTGATTTTTAAAGGTTCAATTAAAGGTAAACAAGTTAAATTTTTGATTGATAGTGGTGCTAGGAATAACTTTATTTCTCCAAAGTTAATTAATTTATTAAAATTAAGTTTACCTTCCAAGAAAATTATTAAGATAGAATTGGCAGATGGAACGACTATAAGCAAGCATACCAACTATGGAGAAATTAACTTTACCTTGCAAAACATGCCTTTCATTGATGAATTTTTTGAATTTGAACTAGGAAATGTTGATGCAATTTTAGGAATGTCATTCCTACAAAAATTTGATATCACTACCCACTTTGGAACTTATATGTTAAAAGTCCCAACCATTGACAAAGTTAGGTTTCTAAGGGGGATAGGAATAGCAAAGAAAATTCATACAATAACTATTAAGCAAGCTAAAATATTAGTCAAAAAAGATGCTATGATGTTGGTTTTCAAAGTAACCCAACCTCAGCAATCTTCAAGTACTGAGATCCCAAAATAACTTAAGGAATATAAAGATTCAATATTTAGTGAAACTAGAGAACTACCTCCAAAAAAAAATTTGTCGAGCATGCCATTGATATTTTTCCCAGTACATAACCTATTTCAAAAGCCCCTTATAGATTTTCTACTTCTAAACTAAGAGAATTAAAAGTACAATTAGACCAATTATTGGAAGAAGGGAAAATTAGACCTAGCGTATCACCTTTGGGTGCACTAGTCTTATTCGTTAAAAAGAAAGATGGTACACTAAGATGATGCATTGATTATAGAGCATTGAATAAAGTGACAATTAAAAATACTTATCCCTTACCTAGGATTGATGATTTGTTTGATCAACTTATGGGTGCATGTTATTTCTCAAAGATTGATTTAAAATCAGGATATCATCAAATAAGGATTAAGGAGAAAGATATTGAGAAAACTGCTTTTAGAACTAGGTATGGGTTATACAAGTTTGTTGTGATGCCATTTAGATTAACTAATGCACCTACAACATTCATGGCATTAATGAATAATATTTTTCATGAATATCTTAATCAATTTGTTATAGTATTCATGGATGATTTACTTGTTTATTCTAAGTCAAGAGAAGCATATGTCAAACATTTGAAAATTACAATGGAAATTCTTAAAGAGCATCAACTAAAAGCTAAATTAAGCAAATGTGAATTCTTTAAGGAAAAATTTTCATACTTAGGACATATAGTTTCTAAGAAAGGATTGCAAGTAGATCCAGCAAAAATTACTACAATCTAAGACTGGCCTAAATTAAAAGATGTTACAAAGATTCATAGCTTCTTAGGTTTAGCTATTTTTTATTGATGTTTCATTAAAGATTATTCTACCTTGGTAGCTCCATTAACTGACCTTTTGTAGTAGAAATGTGTGTTCAAGTTTGATGAAAAATATAGGGAATCTTTTCTTAGAGTAAAGATGCTACTTACAACAGCACCTATTTTGAGAATTATGGATGAAGAATCACCATTTGAAATATCCACAGATTCTTGTGGAATAGGAATCGATGTAGTTCTTTCACAAGAAGATAAAGTGGTATGTTATGAATCTTGTAACTTACGAGAAGCCAAGGTAAATTACTCAACCCATGATTTAGAATTACTAGCAATTATTCATGCTCTGAAAGTTTGGAGACATTATCTTTGCGAAAAAATGTTTGTACTAAAAATAGATCATAAAAGTTTAGAATATTTGTAGAGAAAACCTATTTTGAATACTCATCAAAGGCAATGGATAGAATTATTGGCTGAATATGATTTTGAAATCAAATATATTCCTAGTAAGAAAAATCTGGTAGCTGATGCGCTTAACCAAATGTGGAACTTAATGATAGGTGTGGTAATGAACCCTATGGAAGAAGAAATCAAGGAACAAATAAAAGAAGATCCTTATTTTAAAAATATTTTAACCAATATTTCCTATAAGCCTCGATATCAACTTACCTCTAATGGTTTATTAATGAAAGGACAAAGAGTATGCATACCAGAAGGAAATTGGAGACTAAGGTTGTTGTGTGAAATACACGAAGTACCATACGTAGGACACCAAGGTTATATTAAGACCTATATGATAGTTCACAAATCTTATTCTTGGCCTAGAATGAATGACGTGTCGTCATACATTAAAAATTGTCCAATGTGTCAAAGAATAAAAGCTGAACAAAAGAAACCCAGTGGATTATTACAACCTATGGAAGTCCCAACCTAGAAATGGGAAGATGTCACCATGGATTTCATTGTGGGATTGTCAATAACCAAAAAGGGAAATGACTCAATTTTTGTAGTGGTTGATCATTTATCAAAGATGGCACATTTTATAGCTTTGAAATCTACAAATACAATAGAAGAAGTAGCCCAAAAATTTGTATGTGAAGTATTTCAATTGCATGGTTGTCCAAAATCTATCACTTTGGATAGAGATCCCAAGTTTATATCCAAATTTTGGAAAAATTTCTTTAGAGAACTTGGAAACCAATTGAAATTTAGCATAGCTTATCACCCTGAGACTGATGGACAAACCGAACGTGTGAATAGAATATTAGAAGATATCTTACAAAGCTATGTCAGGAGTACACCAAAAACGTGGGAGAATTATTTGCATCTAGTAGAATCTTCCTATAATAACAATTATCAAATTTCTATACATCAAACACCATTCGAAGTAGTATATGGATGTAATTATCATATACCACTAACGTGGGCAAATCCAAGCTTAAGAATGAAATGGAAGGAAGAAGAAATGAAAATACTAGAAAACATCATCACAAGAGTTAAACAAAATTTACAAGTTGCCCAAGATAAATATAAATGATACGCAAGTCAACATCGACTTAAAAAGGAATTCCAAGTAGGAGATTAAGTATTACTAAGAGTAAAATCTATCATAAGTTCTCTTAAACTGGGAAAATATACTAAATTGGCACTTAGATTTTGTGGACCTTTTGAAATCTCTAAAATAATTGGCAAAGTAGCATATTGATTGAATCTTTCATCAACCTTAAAATTTCATTGAGTTTTTCATGTGAGCTTGCTAAAGAAATTTCATGAAAATGATGTACCATATGTGTTGGATTGAAATACTTTGTCATTATGATCCAACGTTAGCTTTGAAGTTAGACCCATTACTATTAAGAACCAATAAACCAAGAAATTATGAAATAAAACTATTAGCGAAGCACTTGTTCAATGGTCAAATTGTGATCAACAAACTTAGGGAAATAAAGAGTTTATTTTAAATACTTACCCCCAACTTTTTGATCATCATGATATTGAATGATAAATTGTATTTGTTATGGATGTAATAAATTATATTTTTATAATTTCTAATCATTTATTTGTATAGATGATAATGAGGAAAATAAAGGAAAGTTGAGGAGCATAACTTTGAAGCAGTAGCTGAGCAACTAGAGATAGAGGAAATCCTCGAGGATGAGCTAGATGCCTAAGGGGGATAGATTGTTATGTCCCATCCCTTGTTAAGAGTGGAAAAAATTGTGAACAATGTAATTAACCTTCAAATGAAGGGGCACCTCATTATGAAGAGTTACAATTATTCATATATTCCTTGGAAAAGGGTTTGACCTATGCCATTTAAAGGTTGGGGTTAGAGGTTGTGCCAAGCATGGAGTTGTGGAGCCAAGAGAGGCAAGTAATGGGAGCTGAGTGAGGCAGGATAGAAAGGGACTAATTACCCCTTTTTTAGGATATCTTAACCATGGTGGTAGTGCAAGATTGCCTCTAAGGCTTACATGGCATGGGAAGACAACCTAGAGGGCGTTACAATACTCTCTTCTATTAATAAATTTTTTTCATTTTCTTTGTTTCATTCTTTAGTACCAATTATTTGTTTACCAATTAATTTATTTATTAAATATTTATAATTTTTCTAATATATTATCTCAAAAAACAATGAATGCAATAAATTAAGTGATCATATTTTGATGACATTTGGGAAAGGAATGTCACAATGAAGAAGTTTTTAAGCTTCAAATTTCAAGAATAATCCCATGAACAAATTCCCACAAAATGCCTTTAAGAGTTACATTTCAAGGATATTCCCCTGGAAAAATACCCTTGAGAAGTATTCAAGCCTTAAATTTCAAGAATAATTCCATGAAAAATGCCCTCAAGAAGTACTTAAGCCTTAAATTTCAAGCATAATCCCATTTATATGAAGAGAGAAGATGGAAGAATAATCCTACTTTAAGTAGGATATGGACATGAATAGAATACAAAAGAAAAACCACTTGCCAAGTAAAAATAAAATGAAATTTATGTTTGGTTAAGTTATCTTTGAATCATGATCTTTAATAAATGGGGTTGATCCACCTTAATTGCTAATAAATTCAAATCATGATCATGGTCTCTAGTAAGGTGAAACCACCTTGTCTTGTCCAAGTAGCCTACCCAAGTCTCATTTTAAAGGACTCTTCTAAATTAAAATAATACATTTCATAAAATCATATGCATTACATTTGAGTTGGTTAATACATTTCATAAAATCATATGCATTATGTTTGAGTTGGAAATATGACTAGATGCATAAAGAATATGACCATTAAATTTAGTTAAAGATCTTGAAAAAATTTTCCATGAACTTGCTTTGAATTACAAGTAAAACTAAAAATACCACAATGTAATAACTACATTTTAAAGAACTCTTGTAAATTACAATAATATGTCTTGAAGTTATTGTTGTGATTTTTGTTACCATCTATTATGATCAAGCTTGACGTAAAGCATAAAATTTCAAACCTAATTTATGAGTGACATATGGTTGGAGTAGATAAAATTGGAAATTTGTTTTAATTTATAATGTCAAATGTGTGGGCAATGCAATTGCATGTAGAATTCCATTTTAAGAAATACCACATAAAAAATTATGCCAATATAGAGAAATAGTTAAAATTTCATGCTTCAAATAATTATGCAATTCCTTGCATTAAATGCTATGAATTCTAGCGTCAATTTCAATCTAAAAACCATAAAGAACTAGTGCACATGAAAAAAAAACTGAAAATAATATCATCTTACTAAAAAATAGTAGTGAGTAATTCTACTTATGGGTGCTTTTCATTTTACTTAGATATTCATCCTTATTTATTTTTGAGGAGGAACAACATTATTGATGGTTGCAAAAGATTATGTTTTATAGTTAACCTAGTTCTACATTATTCATATGTTTCTAGTTTTTGCATTTTATAGATCTATTCTTTATTCATAAATTCAAAATGAGCTATTAAATTTCAAATGTCATTGCTATTAGTAATTATTAGCTATAGAATGTGCTTGAATTCTAGTAATGGTCACTTAGATGATTGTGTATTTGGAAATATAGAAGCATGCCAAAAACATGCAACTAGCTATGAAGGAAAATGATGTGTTAGGAGAATAAAAATAGACTAAATAAATTAGAAAACAAAGGTATCAGATAAAATATTTTATAAATTTTTTATAATTATTTTCTTCCACCATCGAGATATTATTAAAGTAAGAGAAGGTAAATTCTATGGAATTAGAGTTGTATTCATTTTTTATAATTCATGAAGAACTTAAAAAATAATGATTGGTACCTATGAAATTTGTAAAGATATTTTTTAAATGGAAAATATAAATAATTTTGTGCTATAATCTATGTCAATAATTTTGATAAATAGAAGCACATGAGAATGATCTTTTGCACAAATTCTTACTAATATTCAATTATTTACTATTCATTGTTAAACTATAATGTCTATGCTTATTGCATTATTGATATCATGATGGACATTTTTCTAATGCATCATCCATAATTGTAGGTTCGTCATTTATTTTTACTAGTATTTGATTATGAACTATTCATTGTATTGTTATACCTTCTTTGTTCATTGCATTTTTCATTAGAGGCTAGTCATTTGGCTATTGCATTACCCATTATATGTTGGTTATTTATCTACCATCTATATCCATTTTATATTCTATTCTCTAAAGCTAAATAGAATCAAGAAAGTAGACATTACAAGATAACATGTATATTTATTTTTAGTGAATGAATATGAGAAAGTATGATGACAACTATATATCATTTAGGATTGAAAAACGAAAATTTTAGTCATGAAATTCATATCAAATCCTTTCTATATAATTTAGTAAAACTGCATTAATATTAAGATTCACTAACTAAAATTCAAACATTGTGATATTAAATAGTTCTAGATACTTTATGATTAAGTTATAAAGAATCCAATAGAAATTTTCTATTCATGTGTTAGGTAATATATTAATATGAGTTAAAGAATCTTGAATTTCCAAGGTAATAAGAAATAGTTTTGTGTTCTAGAGACATATTTAGGACATAAACTTATTCGGGAAATGTATGAAATCCTTAAATTTCCAAGAAGATGTGTATCTTACAAATATAGGTAAAAATTACTAAATGCTTTTCAAATGATTTTTTTCATCAAGATTTTAATAAGATGATCTCATATTTCTATTGTTCATAAAATTAAATATTTACATGTGAATTTTGTTATAGACTATCTAAATTTATATCCATACAAATGTAAAATAAATTATCATTACTAAGAAGTATCTCTTGTATCCATACAGATGATAGGTATTGCATCTACCTATGATATTGAAATAAAATTTAATAATTTTTGGAGTCTACTCATGAATACATTTATCATCTATGAATATGCACACTAATGAATGATTGACTTAAATACATATCCATGCCTATTGATATAGCTCATAAAACTAGCACCTACCCACTCATGCATGATTAACCTACAAATGTATCCTTTCCTACCCAAAAAGATCAAAAATCCAAAACATTCACATTCATGCATGTTATAGGTATCTACATTTAGTTAGATTTAATACACAATGAATTCTTTTTATGAATACCTTTATCCTAATTATGTTTCCCATTTGTAAACATGCATGCTCATGCATGATTAACTTGGAGGTGTATCCTTTTCTATTACTATAGCTCACAAAACTATAACTTGCACAACTATGAATATTATAGTTATCTACATTTAGTTAAATCAAATACACAATGAATCATTTTTATGAATACCATTATCATAATTATAACTTTAATTTAACATGACTGACTTGGGGACTTATCCTTATATTACTTTTGAAATGTATTGTACATAAGTAAATAATATAATTTACTTGTACCTAAGAGTATAACACCCAAATGTTAACTTTCATGCCCATGCATATTAGGGATACCCATGTTTATTGAGAATGGATTATCATTTTTTTAATTTATAATTAAGAATGTGCCTAGCATTATGTAATATCTATCACTATATATTGGAATTTTTCTATACAATATTTTCTAAACTAAATACATGTGTTATCTCTAATAAAAAAATGCTTGAAATCAAAAATGTATAATATTGTATAATCATTTATAAAATCACTAAAAAATAATAAAATTTTTTTCTTAGGATATCACAAAGATTGTAAGTATAGAAGACACATTAGGAATTAGACATGAAAGAGAACTAATATTTCAAAGAAAGATTTAAGTTATTCATGAATGTTCAAAATATAAGTTATTAGCTAGTGATTCAATTTATAGAATGCATGAGGAAGATACTATTTTAAATTCAAGAATGTAAAGACAATTGAAAAATGAAATGGAGGATAATTCAGACTTAAAGAATAAGGTAACTAAACTTGCAAATAATAAGTTATGAATTTACTTAGAAGATATATTTGAAGAATTCCATGTCTTCAAGAAGAATTAAATATAAATGACTATATGAAAGAAAGATAGTATTTATGATATTGAGTTAGATACATTTATTAAGATTTCTTGTGTATGCATTCTAAAGGAAGACTTAGTTGATATATGGTTAGAAATTGAGGTTGTTGAACAATCAAATAGTAGTCCTATGCATCCAATATACAAAACATTTATCAACATAAGAGCTTATAGGAAAAAAAATCTAGATAGAATTAATATCAAGACAATAATTGAACAACTTATGATTCTTACCATATTTGATATGGATCAAATATTGATGAAATGCAATGGATTTACTGCAAGAAAAAATGTATTTAGAATATTACATTATGGGAAATAACTATAACATCGACCATGGTAGTAAGGACCACTTCCAACTAGCATCCAAAGTATTTTAGAAACTAACAAATATCGAATCAAAATATATCCAAGAATGAACTAGAAAGAAAACTTTTTAATCAATGCAAAAATTAGAGTACAATGGTAAAATTACAACACATAAAAAATATCTAAGAAAATCCTCTCTCACTAACAAAATCCTTAATTACAATACTCAACATAAGAAAACATAATTAAGCTTACTATTGAGATACTATCGCTTACAATAACTCTTAATACAATGTCAAGGTAAGACTAACCAATCTAGAGACATTTCCAATTCTTATATAACATTATGTAACCATTTTGTATATCCCTCATAATTTGTGCCTTTTAAAATTTTCATTTTTTTCAAGACTATAAGCACCTATAACTTGCAATGTCTTGCAACAACTTGATTGGAGAGGACTACAAGTCATAACACCCTTTGTACTAGTAAGTCTTGCTGATTGTCAACCATTGTTTCTCTTTGGACTATGATTTTGTTGCAAGTAATTAGAACTCTCACATATTGCAACCTCTTGCTTCTACATCCATCTCCTACTCTACTAAAACTCATAAAGAAATTATAAATTTTTCTTAGGAGACCAATTATGACAGACTATGACTCATAGTGGTTTTTAGTGATAGAATACAGCCTCTTGTGGCTTACAATGATCTTGTAGTTTCATGTCTAATCCTAAAAAACATATCTCAAATGACTCCAACAATAGGATCAAATACCAACACATCATTCTTGTTACTTCTAAAGATACTAATGATACAAAATACATCAAATATGTTGCTTGATATCTTAATCCTTAAAAATATACTTCATTTTAAGTGGGTTTCACATTTGGGATGGCATTAAGACCCTACATACCCAAATTATTTTCATTAATTTATCTTGAATTATTAGGGTCTTCATTACTCCATTGGATTAGTTACTCATTCCTCTTCCTTCCTCTTATTCTAGAAACCTCTCTCTCTTTTAGAACTTTTGGCTTTCTAGACATGCTTAACTAGTATCTTCAATTACATCCTTGAGAACTTCTTTACTATGATTCATGTCTCATACAAGTACTTTCCCATGATATGGAATTAGATTTGAAACATTAAAAATAAGAGAAAATGATAAATCATTTGGAAGATCAAGTTCATAGACATTATCATTTACTTTAGTCCTAATATGAAACAAACCAATTTTCTTAACTTTGAGTTAGAAGTAGTTACTTTTTGTAGTCTCTTCTTACCAAACTATAGTCAAACATAGTCACCAACTTAAAATTTTACTTTTATTCTATTTAAATTATTAGTATTAAAAACTTCTTTTGCCTTACTTTTAAGATTTTCCTTCACTTGTTTGTGCAAGGCTTACATTCTTTGCATAAAATCTGATCTGACATATGCACAATCATTAGACTTAATGAACTTATCTACCATCCTAGGAGAAAAACCATAATTCATGATGAATAAATTATTTTTAGTGTTGAAATGTCATAAATTTCTATAGTCAAACTTAGCATGAGCCAAAATATTTTCCAATCTACTAGGCTTATCTTCAAAACGATATCTCAAAATTTTCAACAATGATTTGTTTACAATATTTTTTTAGCCATTACCTTGTGGATGATAGACACTAGAGAAAGACAACTTAGTACCTAACAATTTCCACAATGATATCCAAAAATAACATGTATATCATACATATTTATCACTCATAATATTTAAAGAAATACTAATGAGAAGCTTCATTAGATTCCATAATCCAAACATTCTTAAGTAAAAACAAATCCAACTTTGAACAAGAAAGAAAAAGAAAAAATTTATTCTTGTTCAAGTAAAAGAGTACAAATCATAAAGTAAACTTGATCACTCCCAAGGGTAAATAGGTAATTAAATCAAATCCTTACTACATACTCAATGCAAGCCCTCACTAAAAAGTACTCAGAGAGACATCTCCAATCTGTTAAGAAGGATTCCTAGATAATTAGCCTCTCAACTTTCTCTTCTCATTCTTACTCTTTCACCCTTGTACTCTCTTGTCCGCTCTTACACCTTAGATGTCTATTTATATATTTTTAGATGATTTTTCGTCTTCCCTTGGTGCCTTAATTATGAAATTATATCATTTGATATCTGACATTAAAACATATCATCATCAAACAAAACATATTTGGTTAAGAGAAGACATCTTTAACAAATGTAGAAGGATTACAAAGTAGATGTCTTTGATTAAGAGTAGACATATTTTATTGTGGAGATGTCTTCCTTGTGAAGCAAACATATTTCTCAAGTCTAAGCCTTATATAATAGATGTCTTTTCCCAAGGAGAAGACACTTTCACAGGAAAAAAAAATACCTTTTAGTTGATGTAGAGATCTTTTCTATCATGATTCCACACAATAAGATGTCTATGCTAATGCTCCAAATACCTCATACAAGTAACATTTATCTCCAAACACCCTTAGATTCATCAAAAATAAGATAAACATAATAAAAACACATATAATAAATTGACAATTGATACATCAGGTTGGGTGATGTTTCCATCATCTCTTCCACTCTTGGAAATACACTTGTCCTTAAGTGAACTTTACACATGGAATAGCATCAAGCTCTTAGAAAGCTAAATCATTCTCATAAATTCAAATAGTATTTTTAGAACCTTCATCATTCTAATGCACCAAGTACTCATGCATCTTCTTACCTCTTGTGCTTCTAGCCTCTCTTACTTATAATACAATTGGCTTCCTTAATGGGTTAGATGAAATTTAATCTTCAAGTGAACCCTTGAGAATTTTAAGACTATCCTCTAACTTTGATGTAAGAAGTAAGGATCAAGAACTTAGAAGCAGAGGTTAAATAAGTTCCCCAATTTTTAATCAAACTTGTCACGCAAAACACATAAAAAATTACGTGGTTCCCCAACTTGGGTAGTGCATACTCAAAGGGTAGATTCCTTGCATACCTATGGACTTTATTTCTTCCAAAATGTGGTTTAGAGGACACCATAACCTTTACAAGCATTGAGCTCTTCAATAGAGTGTTTTGTTGCTACAAAATCACTCAACACCACAAGATCCCAACAAGCTCAGAATGAGGTTTCAAGGATCCCACAACCTTTACAAAATTGATCTCCACTCTAGAGTGTTTTGATGCTAAAAAATGATGCAATCTTGTAGGTTCCTAACAATCTCAATATGGATGCGTTCTCACAAGAAGCACATCAACCCTACAGGGCAACAAAGAAAGAGAAAGAAAAACAAGAAAAGAGTGTAACTCAAATTACAATGCATTGTACTTTGAAGCAAAATCCTACAACCAATCAAGCGAATGATGTGAAAAATGAAGTACACAAGTAAAATAGCATAGAATAGACAATGATAGCTTTTATTTTGATAATACTTGCACAATTCCAAAGAATTTTGTGTCTTCTTATAGTTTTAGAGTTTCTAAAAACACCTTAGAGTTCATGCAACAGCTACCCAATGGTTAATGTAGATGTCTCCTTTGATGTTGGGACATCTACATGAGTTCAACCTTAATTCTAGAGAGACATCTCTTTGGAAAATGGAACATCTCTTGGGAGACGTCTCTAGGAAGACATATTCTTTGCAATGGCGACATCTCTTGTTTCTTGAATACATCTTCCTGTGAATTCATTCTTCTCAACTGAGATGTCTACTATTTCTTAGAGACATCTCCTCAACTTTTGAGCTCTAGTTTCTTAGGCTTTCTCTTGTTGACTTGGCTTCTTCCCAATCCTTGGAGCATCTTCATTTGGTTTGCAGTTTTTGTTTTCATCCATACATGTCCATGCTCTCATCTTACCTGTGAAGTCTCTATTTTGACAACCCATTGTAGATTTCAATTCCTTGAGTCCTTATTAATGATGTGGAGTTCTTGTTCATGACCTGTAAACACATCATCCACACCAAACATTATTTTTTCTTCATTTTCCTTAAGGTTTTGGCATACCAAAAGGTCAACAATCTCCCCCTTTTTGATGATGTCTAAAACTTAAGAAAATGGGTTAGTAGTCTCTAGAAATCATTAAGACATATAATTGCAATATTGCTCATGACACTAGTTTAAGTATATTCATTAAATTCCAATAGTTTACTAAATTCCATGTATCATAGTTATTCAAGTCATTTTACATCATCACATCACAGTCTCATAATAATAACTGGTGTCCATAATAGCATAATCAATTTGATATATTTATCTAATAATCACTATGACCACATACATCAATATTAAATAATTACCACTTCTCAATATTCAAAATAATACCAAATTCTTTCCCTTTTTTGACATCATCAAAAAGGAGTAGAGCTAAGCAACAAGATAGACAAAAGAATGCAAAATTTTCATCCAAGTAGTACCATATAAGAGTTTATACATGAAATTTTATAAGAACAAGTACATACCTAACACATCAAAAATTTATAGATCAGTCTTTAGGTCAAGAAATAAGATAATTTCTAAGATATCTACATTTGGAGAAAATCTAAGGTATATTAGCCATTCATTTTTAGAATGTCATAAGAGACTTTCATAATGAAAAATTTAGGGCTTAAGTACTTCTAAGAAGATATATTCATAGTACTATCATAGAGATACAAAAATAGTTAAGTAGAGTACATTTTGTAACATTTTTTCATGGGACTAACAAACCAAGTTTCATTTAAGAGCTACCCTCTTGTTAATGACCCATAACTAATCCAAACATTACTAAGCCATGCCTTTCAATTTATGTTTAAGAGAATTTAAAACCAAAGAATAATGTCTAAATTTTGAGCATGTAAAGTCATGTAACTTTTCTAAATAATCCATTTGTAACAAATAAACCAATATTACATGATTTTATAATCATTCTATACTCTACTCCTTTTGAGGCATCAATAAGGGCTTAGTAATCTCATGGCATATATATCCCATTTCGTAAGGAAGGGTCAAACGAACATCACTTATCATGCTAAAATTTTTAGAAACTAATGTTCATAAAGTAATTGATGATCTCTCTAAGGTAGTATAAATTTTAAAGATTGAAACAAAAATATTTTGCTCTAGTAGTAGATGAGTATACCTTTCATATGTGTTTAAAAAAAAAACAAATTGATACACTTTCATTTGTGGATGCTTCATAATAATTCATGATGTCCAAGATCCCCCTACATATGTGCTTATTTTTTTCCTAAATTTAATTACCTAGCTTTAAAAAGTAATTTTGTAGTTCAACAACTTAAAAAAATCTTGGATAAAAATTAGAAAAAATATTTCTTTCCTCTTGATCAATCAACTAACCATTTTCCTATAGAACTTAGTGCACTATTATTAAATCAATGGTATATTATGATAAACATGGATGCTATACCATTCTTGATTCTCAAATTCTATTTTTCTACAATAATAAGCCTTTTTACTAACATGTATGTAGCTAAAATGTTTAAACATAGTAGATAGCCATACTATTTTGATCTTCTTCCCTACAGATAGAGATATATGTTTCACAAAGATAATTTATAAACTATTTAGGAACATATCAAAATTTTAACTAGCATGTGAGGAAATAGAAACTTACCATGACTTACCTTTCATTTGAAATGAACAAGATTAATGAAGTTTGAGATGAGATCCTCTATCATGGAGTACCTCCTTACCCTTTAAATTTCTTTCATTAGTTCTTTTGTATGATAATCCTAATTGTTCTTGTTCTTCATGATAAGAGAATGCATGATCATCTTCTATATCATCCATTCTTTTAAGGATTTTTCCAACCTTTAGCTCATTTTCATTCCAAGTTTTTGCTTCCTACAAAATACTCTTACTAGGAACCTTTTGGCAAGAATAAGGATCAATGCTATTTTGACCAACATGAGGATAACTAGAAACTTGTTTAATTCCACAACTTTTACAAAAACATGAAGTTCTCTCCTAAAGAATAGGGTTATCAACCTTATTACACTTGAGTTGGATCTTGTATCCTTTTGTGTGGTTTCTTCCAAAATTTCACTCCTAAGCTGATTTTCATGGATCTCTCCTTGAAAATCTCTATAATTTTCTTTATCTAAAGGGGTTAGTAGTTGAATCTTCACCTTTAAATGTGAGATTTCTCCTTTTAATTTGGAAGATAAGGTATCAGTTCCAAAAAATTTCTTACTCATATTTTTCTTTACCTTCTTAAGTAGATAACGTAGGATAAGAATTTCTTCTCATAATTCACTATAACTTTCATCATACTTACCTCTTAGTTCATCAAAAATATGTAGTGAATTCTCATTTGTGAGTGCCATGCAAATAAGCTAAGAATCTTTTATAAAGTTATGTATTTCTTCTTCACTTTGCTCACCATCATCCCAATTGGTGTAGAAGTTGATCATTTTCATATTCACATCAATCCTCTCTTTTCATTGTAGCCTACCATTAGTAGGGAATTTCAAGGCAACATGGCCTCTTCCTCCAAACATCCAACATTCTATTGAAAAAGCATCAAAATTACAATTTAAAATTTTTTTACCTTTATCCTTACCTTTAGAGTTAGATTAATTAGGTCTTGATTGGTTGATACTTCTTCCCTTTCTTGCAAGAAATCATTGGACTCTTATTGAAAGAAGAGCTATTTCCTCTTTTTTGTTCACATCTTTCTCAGCAGGTTCCTTTTGCTTGGAAGCCAATTTTAAGACAATGGGATTTTCTTTTATTTCCTCTTCACTTATGAGGTTCATTTCATAAGCAATAAGAGCACTTTGAAGCTCTTTGAATTTTAGAACTAAAAAATCTCAAATCTCTTCCATAGTTATAACCTTAGGACAAAATTCTAGTTGAAGTGTTTGAATCATTTTTATTATCACATCACTTTCATGCAAGTCCTTGCCTATGCCCATAATTGCTACACCTATATCATTAGCTCTAGAGAAATAGTCTTCTATCTTTTCACCTTCTCTCATTTTGAGTTTTTCATACTCACTTTATAAGTCCAAGAGTTTAGATTAATTAACTATGGATGTTCCTGCATAAGTAGCTTTTAAAGTTTCCCAAATTTTCTTAGCAGTTCTACAATTAGCTATCCTAATGAATTCAAACTTATTTAATGCATAATATAAAAAAAAATTCTTTGGAATCGTACATGAAATTATCTCTTTCTTCTAATGTCCACTTGCTCCATGGTTTGAGGGCCTCTCTTGTACTATCAACAAGTGACGTGTAACCTTTGAGAATGGACTCCCAAACCTCAAACTTCATTAGCTCAAATAAGCCTTGCATCCTCACCTTCCAATAGCCAAGAACAAAACCATTGAACATTGGTGGCTTTAAGTAGGATGTCCTCTCCATAGTTCACTTTTGAAGGTTGATTTTTGAATGTAAGAAAACTAGACTCCAATACCACTTGAGGATCAATAACTTAGAAGGGAAGGTTGAATAAGTTCCCCAATTTTTAATTAAAACTATCATATAAAACACACCAAAAATTATATGGTTGTCCAACTTGGGTAGTCCACACACAGAGAGTAGATTCCTTGCATACCTTTGGACTTTGTTTCTTCCAAAATGTGGTTTAGAGGACATCACAACCTTTACAAGCATTGAGCTCCACATCAGAGTGTTTTATCACTACAAAAGCACTCAAGCCCACAAACTCCCAACAAGCTCAGAATGTGGTTTCAAGGATCCCATGACCTTTACAAAATTAAGCTTTTCTTTGGAGTGTTTTGATGCTGCAAAATCAATCAATTCCATCGGATCCCAAAAAGCTCAATATGGATTCCTTCTCTCAAGAAACACATCAATCTTGTAGGGAAACAAAGAAAGAAAAAGAAAATAAAGGAAAAAATATAACTTAAATTACAAGTCCTTGTACTTTAAAGCACAGTTCTACAACTAATCAAGTGAATGATGTGACAAATGAAGTACACAAGTATAACAGCATAAAATAGACAAATATATCTTTAATGTTGATAATACTTGCACAACTCCGAAGAGTTTTCTATCTTCTTATAGCTTCAGATTTTCCAAAAATACCTTGAAGTTCATGCAATAGCTACCCAATGACTAGTGTAGACTTCTCCTTCAAAGTTGGGATATCTACTTGATTTCAACCTCAATTTTGGAGAAACATCTCCTTGAAGTATGAGACATTTCTTGAGAGATGTCTTCTTTGAAATGGTATCATCTCCTATTTCTTGAAGAAGTCTTCCTATGAATTCATTCTTCTTGATTGACACATCTACTATTTCTTGAAAACATCTCCTCAAATTTTGAGCTCTAGTTCCCCAGGCTTTCTATTGTTGATTTGGCTTCTTTCCAATCCTTGGTGCATCTTCATTTGGTTTGTAGTTTTCATTTTCATCCATACATGTCCATGCTCTCATCTTAGCTATGAAGTCTCTATTTTGAAAACCCATTATAGATTTCAATTTCTTGAGTCCTTATTAATGATGTGGAGTTCCTATTCATGACCTATAAACACATCATCCACAACAAACATTCTTTGTTCTCCATTTTCCTTAACATTTTAGCATAACAAAGGGTCACCAAGAACATTTCCATGATATGGGATCATATTAGAAACATTAAATACACAAGAAATAGAAAATTAATTTTATAAGAATTTTGATTAGTCTTGGCCCTAATTCTGAATGGACCAATTCTGCTTAACTTGAGCTTGTAAAAGTACATATTCTTTTATCTTTACCTGATTTAATAAATGCAAACACAATCAATGATATGAAATTTAATTGTTCTTTTACCTTCATTAGCCTTGAAAGATATAACCTTATCTTCTTCTCCAAGTGAGACTAGACTTGTTGATGTAATTCCTTCATTTTCTCAACAAAATTAGAGCTCAAAGAGGCACAATCATCAAAGTTTTCCCAATCATTAACCAT
The DNA here is from genome assembly GCA_015680685.1 of Gnetum montanum. Classification (NCBI taxonomy): domain Eukaryota; kingdom Viridiplantae; phylum Streptophyta; class Gnetopsida; order Gnetales; family Gnetaceae; genus Gnetum; species Gnetum montanum. Next base: position 257,371 of record MNCI01006484.1, read on the forward strand.
TCTTGGTGAAAAATCATAATTTTCCATAAAATAAATTTTATAAATGTTGCTATAGAAATCATTGTTGTATGAGAAGTTAGTATGGGCTAACATATTTTCCCATATTTGAAGCTTTTCCTCACTCAAGCATCTTAATATCTTTAGTAAATATCTATCAACCACTTTAGTTTTTCCATTAGTTTGAGGATGATAGATAGTAGAAAATAAAAAATTGATTCTAAGTAATTTCCATAGTCACATCTAAAAGTGAATACTAAATCTAACATCCATATCACTGAAAATATTCAATGAAATGTCATGCAGTTTCACTACATGCTAAAAGAATAAATGATAAACAAGTGAAGCATTACTACTTCTATTGCATGAATTAAAATGAGTAATCTTAGTAAATGTATCCATAACAACAAGTATATAATCATGACCAAATCTTGTTTTTGAAATACCACAAATAAAGTCAAATAAAAACTTTTCTAAGGAGCATTTGAAATTGGCAAAGAAAAATAATAGTCATTAATACCCTTCCTGCCTTTAAAATTTTGGTAGACATAGCATTCTTTCACAAATCTAATCATGTCTTTATATATATATGATAAAAAATAATTTTTTCTCATCAATTCCAATGTCTTTACTTTTTTCATATGTGTAGACATGTTACTATTCTACTTTTTCTCAAGAAGCTTGAGTTTGAAGTCACATTCTGAAACATATATTTTTTCATCTTTGAATAAAATAACAATCTCAAGATGCTATGCCTTCCATTTATTAACTCTTCCTAATAATGAAGAATTTAATTATTTTCAGATTTCATTAAAATCAACATCACTAGAATACAAATGAGAAAAAGACTCAAACCCTTTGACTTCCACACTAGAAGGAATAATATGAATTCTAGACAAAGCATCAACCAAAACAGTTGAGTTACCACTTATATGTTTTAAAATAAAATAAGATTCTTTCAATTATTCTATTCATTTCATATTCTTAAAACTCAATTTCATTTGAGAATTTAAGAATTGAAGTACTCTATGATTAGTTAATAAAAGAAAATCAAATCCTAGCAATTAATATCTCTGATGCTTGATGGCTTGAAGTATATCATATAATTCCTTCTCATATATACTAGAATTTTGTTTAGATTCATTTAATTTCTTAGAAAATAATGCAATTGGCTTACACTCTTAAGAAGGTACATCTCCAATAGCAAGCCCACTTGCATTTACCTCTATTTCAAATAGATTAAAAAAATTTGGAATTTCCAAAACCAAAGCATTACAATTCTTCTTCTTCAATGTTTGAAAAGAACTATCCCCTACATCATTTCATACAAAAGCTAAATTCTTCTTTAAACAATCCATCATACTTCATACAATAGACCTGAAATTTCTAATAAACCTCCTATAAAAACCAACTAAACTAAGAAAATATATCATCTCTCCCACATCTTTAGGTGAAGGCTAATCTTTTATCATCTTAATTTTTCTTGGCTCCATCTTAACCTAGTTCTTACAAATAACATGATCTAAGTAGATAATTTCCTTCTTCATAAATGATAATTCCTAGAATTTTATTATCAATTTGGCCTCATGTAACTTTGAGCACACCAACCTTAAGTGTTGTACATGCTTAACTTAATTAGACATATAAACAAAAATATCATCAAATAAAATAATGAAAACTTTTCCAATAAGATATCTCAATACATCATGCATAAGCATCATAAATATGGCTAAAGCATTAGTTAGCCCAAAAGGAATGACTAACCACTCATATAAAACATTTGGTTTTTTGAATATCATTTTCCATTCATCTTATAGTCTAATTCTAATTTAATGATATCCACTTTTGAAATCAATCTCTAAAAAGATTTTAACATTAACCAAAACATCAAGAATATCATCCATCCTTGGAATAGGAAATATATACTTAGCAGTGATTCTATTTATATCTTTAGAATTAATGCACATCTATTTATATCTATAGAATTAATGCACATTCTTATTTCATCTATATCCTTCTCAGGAATAATTATAGCTCAAATGACACATAGAGAAATGGATTTCTAGATAAAGCCATTAGAAAGTAGCTCAATTTCTTTTGTAACTACTCCCTCTCAAGTGGAATCATATAGTAAGCCCTTTGGAATAGTAGCTCCAAGCATGGATTTAATTTAATATTCAATGAATATTATTAGAGTAAGTCCTTTCAATTTTTCTTTGAAAACATTAGCAAATTCTAATGCCAAAGGTTGGACAAATAGTGGAAATTTATTGTGAGACTCCTCTTCAATTATTGCAATGGTAGACACAATGGCAAATCCATGATCATGTTCCTCATGTTCATTGAGATATTCTCTTTTACTATGAAAAATCAATGAACCATTAATAGAAATATTTTCCTTTTATTTCTATAATGTCATTAAAATTAATTGATGGAATTTATCTTTTCTAGAAATTCATCAAATATTCCTAGCTTCATCATAAGTAGCCCTGTTATCATAGTTCCAAGGTCTATCAAGTATGAAATCAATACTATCTATGGAAAGAATGTTATATTGACACTTAATCTTTGAAAGAACCAATCTTAAAAGATAAAATGAATCCTTTACCTCTTGAAAATGATCTCAATAAAGCTAATACATTCTATAAGGATCAGGATGAGAAATTTTCTTTAGTCCAAAGTCTAGCAAGAGCTTTGAAAGAAATAACAATCTCTTGGGCACCTTCATCTATTAATATGTGAAGCCATTTACCATAAGAAAGACATCTAGCCCTAATTATAAAGAACATTTTCCTTAAGGATCTTCAATAATATTGTACTTTTTTCATAAATGAATTAATTTTACTAATATCTTCAATCCTAGGGATATGAGAATTACCTTTACTAGAAGAGTCTCCCTTTTCAAATGTTTAAAGCTCCATGTCCTTTGAATACTTAGGTTTCTTACATTCTCATTTCCTATGCTCTAGTTCTTCACAATTCAATAAATATATCTTGGAAGCATTATCATTTATTGAACTTTTTTTCTTTTTGGCAATATCTTTCTTGGAATATTAGACTTCCTTAGTTTTCTCTTGCTTATGTAAATTATCTTTTTTCCTTGTGCTTTCTTATCTTTCAAAAGCCTTGAGGCATTTGTTAAAGTGTTGAAGTTTTCTTTTAGCCTTAAGAGCTGAATCAAAGGCATCATTGAATGTTTGAGATTTATAGAAGATGAGTTCTTACTAAAATTCCTTCTTTAATTTAACTTGCAAGTTAGAAGCTCGTTCATATTCATTCCAATGTATCTTAGCATCTTCAAAATCTCTATAAATTCTATGTAATATTTCTTGATACTTTTATCTTTTTGTCTTATGTATTTTAACCTTTGAATAGCCTTTTCTTTAAGATGAGATGTTTTAAATCTTTTCATAATCATAAATTGCATGAGAAAAAACTATATAATAATACTATCATTATTTACCACATAATAATGGATTTTCTTCTCCCACTATACTTGTGCCATATATTCCAAATTTATTCAAACATATAAAATCTTTTGATAGTCTTTTACATCATTAAGCTCAAAATATTTGTTGATCATCTCAAGCCAAGAGTGAAATAATTTAGTACCTTCCATTCCATTGAAGGATTTAACTTCAACATAAGGCATTCTAAAAGCATGTATGAAAGATTTAGTAAGAGATAGTTTAATTTTTTCATCTTGATTTCATTAAGAGTTGAAGAAAGGTTATTTCTTTCCTCTTTCTTAGAAAATTGAACCTTTGAGACTTATAGCTAACACTTGGAATAGGAAGAAGCTCATCATCATGTTCTTCATTATCTCCAAAATATTCATTCTCAAAAGTAATTTCATCTTCATGAGAAGGCATAGAGGAGTGTCTTGAAGATAAATTTGAAGAAGAATCACTTCAATTCCCTTGCTCATATGCCTTTGATGAAGAATAATATCCTTTATTTTCTTCTAGCTTTTCAAGTTTATCAACAATAAAGTTGAGAAAATTGCTCATGTCTTTCGTGTCTTTAGTCAAATCTTGATCTTTTTCTTTGAATCTATAATAAAAATGACCTAAAAGGTAAATTTCACAAAATTCTACAAGAAAATATGCAATGATCACTCAAATCTTAGTGTAAATAAGTCCATGATATTTAAACCCTAGCTATAATAAGAAAATGGATATCCAATTCTATAATTATTTCCAAGATATTTAAATATATGACTAACTTATAGATCAAAGGAGTCTTTCTAAACCCAAAAGATTATGAAAAATAAAATAAATTAAGAATTCAAATAAAACTTAATAATAGAAAGGTAATTTCTTGTAATTAAAGTGAGGATTCTTCACTTGAATTAAATTATCTTCAAAGCCAATGCTCTAATAATAATCTAATGAGAAGCTTCCTTGTATTCCATAGTCCAAGCTCTTTCAAGTTAAAACAAAGTCAGCTTTGAACAAGAAAGAGAAAGAGAAATTTTATTCTTTCTCAAGGAAAAAAGTACAAAGCACAAAGAAACCTTGATCATTCCCAAGGATAAAAAAGTAATTAAATCAAACACTTATTACATATTCAATATAAGAACTCACTCACAAGCATTCAAAGAAATATCTTCAATTTCTTAAGTAGGATGGCTAGATAATTACTCTTTCTTCTCACTATCATTCTTTTATCATTGTACTCTCTTATCCACTCTTTAGCATTCGGTGCCTACTTATACATTTAGGTGAATTTTCATCTTCCCTTGGTATCTCAGGTATGTAATTATGTTCATTGGAATTTAATATAGAAACACCTCATTATCCAAAAAGATGTCTTTAATCAATAAAAGATGTTTTTTTCCAAATGAAAAAGGGTCGTAGAGTCAATGTCTTTAATTAGGAGTAAATTCCTTTTACTATATAGAATACATCTTTCTAGTGTACTAGATGTATTTCCAAAATCTAATCCTTGCATAATAGATGTCTTTTTCCTAGGAGAAGACATCATTTCTCAAGATAAGATGTCTTCCAACTGATATAGATGTCTTTTTTAGAAGGGTCCCAGAGAACAAGATGTCTATGCTAAAGCTTAAAACATCTCATTCAACTTTCCTTTGGATGTAGATACCCCTGGAGTCATAAAAAACAAGACAAACATAAGGAAAACACATACATTATTAATTGAGAATTAATACATCAGTCTAGAAATATCTTCATCAAACACCATGCAATCTAAAAATATGCTAGAAAAAAATCAACAACATGAGATGTATCATGGCATCTTTTACGAGGAATGAAATGTTTCATATTGAAAAATCTATTCACTAGAATAAAAATATAATCATGTCTAGATTATATCCTTGGAATACCAAGTACAAAATCCATAGAGCTACTTTCTCATGTAGCATTAGGAATGGATGAAGGTGAATAGAGATTAGGAATTCCTTTTTCTTTCTTAAACTTTTGAAAAACATGATATGTTCTAACAAATTTATTACATCATTTCACATACCTTGATAGAAGTAGCTTTTGGAAACACGCTCATAGGTCTTACTCTTACCCATGTCCATCTATATTACAAGTATGCTTATCATGCAAAATCTTGAACTTTAAATCCAAAGTAGTCATACATACCTTAGCATTTTTAAAGAGAAGTTCATGTTGTAGATAATAGTCTCTCCATCTATTCACTTTACTTAGCACTAAATCATTAAGATTTTTTCAAATCTTACAAAAATAAATATCATCTAAATAAAAAGAAGTAAATTCCTCGAGTCCCTCTATTTGTGAATCCTAGAAAGAACACATGCTTCCATATTGCTTTTTCTACTTCAATGCTTTAGCATAAAGTGAAACTCTTAGAGCTAATATACCTAATTCATATTCTTTGATACTTAATTTCTTTTTTGAATTCAAAAATTGCAATGCCTTATGATCAATCAAAAGAAAAAAATTCACTTTCTAAAAAGTAATGTCTTCAATTTTGATAGCTTGAAGTATATCCTACAATTCCCTTTCATAGACACTTTACTTTTTCCTAGACTCATTTAGCATTTAGGAAAAAAAACAGTAATGAGGCTACCCTTTTGTAATAACACATCTTCAACTGTAAGTTCACTTGCATCCATCTCCACTTTAAAAATCTTAGCAAAGCTTGAAATGGAAAAACTACAAAACTATAATTTTTTTCATTCAAGGTTTGGAATAATTTCTCTTGATCATCAACCTAGACAACAAACAATAAAGCATTTATCATGCAATAGAACTGCAATTTCTATAAAATATCCCATAAAAACTAACTAGCTAAGGAAAAATACCATCTTTTCAACTTTTTTGGTGAAGGCCAATCTCTAATTACTTTGTTCTTATTAGGATTCATATTTACTTGGTTTTTGGAAATGATATTATCTAAATACATAATTTCTCCTTTTAGGAAATGGTACTTATTTACATTTATCACCAATTGAGCCTTATGTAATTTGGAGAATACTTTCCATAAATGATACGCATGCTTAGTCTTATTAGAATTATAAATAAGAATATCATTAAAAAAGACAATACTTAATGGCACTCCTATTTAATAGAATGTCACTCAACCTAGGAATAGAAAAACAATACTTAATGGCACTCCTATTTAACAACCCTAGAATCAGTGCACATCCTCATCTCATTGGTATCTTTCTTAGACACCAAAATTTTTGGTAGTACATTAGGGGATTTAAACTCATTGATAAAACCATTTGAAAGTAATTTACTAACCAATCCTTGAAGCTCCTCTCTTTGATGTGGACTCATCTTGTAGGCTCTCTCATTTGCTATAGTTACCTCTATAGTGAAGTCAATTTGTTGTTGAATTAATCTATTAAGAAAAATCCCTTTCAACTTACTCTTAAATACATCTACAAACTCTTATATTAAAGGTTGCACCACTATTAGAAGTTCACTTATGTAATCCTTTCTACATAGCACAATTTTTGACATAATGATAAAACTATGTTCGAGTTATTCATGAGCTTAAATATAGTCTTTCTTACTCAAAAAATTCAAATATACATTACTAGGAACATTTTTCTTGAACTTATATAAAGACATAGGAGTCAGCTTATGAATGTTAACTCCCTTACATACAAATCAATTATTTTTGCCTCCATTTAAAATAGCCTTGTTGTTAGAGATCTTGGATTTATCAAGCATTACATCAGTACAATCAAGGGAAATAATATCATAAGATACTTTATCCTTATAGGAACCAATCCTAAAAGATAAGTTACATCTTTTTATGCTTCTTAATAATGATCTTTAGAAAGCTGATGTACTTTATAGGACCTTAGATGAACAAACTTTGATAAACCCAAACTTTAGATAGTCTTGGTAGAGATTACATTTTCTTAAGCTTCACCATCAAAGAATATATGAATCTATTTCCTACTAAACAAACATATAGCTCAAATTATAAAAAGAATTTTCCTATTTGGATTCGTAATATTAACATTTTCCACTAATGCATGAGGTTTAATTTTAATGATATCCTTAATTATAGATGCATTTGAATTACTTTATCTTATACAAGCTATAGAATATTTCTCCATGATTTAAAGTTTTCTTTTCATTTAAGCCTTTAGGTTTCTTATATTTCCATTGTTTATGGCCGATTTCTCCATAATTAAAGCATTAAATCTTATTTCCATACTTTCCCTTAAATAAATAATTCTTGAAAGATTTGTTGGAATATTCCTTTGACTTCTCTTGTGTATCTTCCTTAGCATTCTTCTCCTTGGATCTCATTTCACTTTTGTAATACTCGGAGTTTCTACCCTTGAAAGAGATTTTTGGACTATCTTTATTATATCCTTATAGCATCTTCTAATCTTTGAAAGATAAATAAATGTCTCATTGAATGTTTTAGCTTCATAAAGTGAAAGCTTGTATTAATAACAACTCTTGAGATCAACTGTGAATTTTAAGGTTTGCTCATACTTAGACTATCATATCTTTGCATGATGGAATACTTACAAATTTTCATATAGTAGTCTCTAAAATTCTTATCACCTTGTCTCAAATACTTAATTCTTTAAATAGCTTCTTGCTTATGCCAAGACTTATCAAAAATTTGTTTTGTCAAATATTACATGAGTGAACAATCTTTAAAGGGTAAGACATGGTTGATCACATAAGAATGACTTTCTCTTTCTGCATATGACACTTTTTTTTTTCATAAACATCCTCAAGTTAAAAGCACTTATTAATAGTCTTGAGGTAATAAGTAAATGGATCTATATCTTCCTTCCCATTAAAGTTTTGATTTCAACATGTGGCATTCTTGTAGCATGTCTAAAGACCTTGATAAAAGTGATCTTGAATTAGGTCCAAGATTTGTTCTTCTTAGAATTAATGACCCTTGTAGCTAATGCATAATTTCTAAAGAATAATGGAACTCTTCTTCATCATTTTTTTCCCTCATATTCATGGTCTTCAAGATTGTTAGAAACATCATCTTTCAAATTTGAAATGGAATGATGACCATTTAATGAAGAAATCCTTGACTTCACATCTTTATTTGACCTTCTTAGATATGGTGATTAAAATTTCTTATCTTCTTTGAGCTTCTCAAGTTTCTTAAAAAATAATTGAAAGACCCCCTTCATTTCTTTCATGTCCTTAGTAGATATTGAAGTATTTTTTTTCATATGTAATAATAAAATTAGACCAAAATAAAAATAATCATAAGAAGATATTGAAGACTCATAAAATGTTTGGTGTATCCACAAAATATGGGAAGTGCCCAAAATAAAATTAAGTTTTGAATAAACCATACCTTAAGAAAATTAATGAGCATCACAAATAAGTGAAATCAAAAATACCCAAATTAATTAAACTCACTACTAGGAAAAATGAGGCTTTGAAATCCTAAGGAGAGTGGAGGAAATCAAATCTAGTTAAATTCCCACATAATTAAAGGATGAGAATACAAATTTAATTATCCAATTCAAGGATTGAAGTGAGAAGATTATATCTTCGTGGCTAAATTATTCCAAGAACCAAATGTTCTAATATTAATATGATGAGGGCCACTCCCAACTAGAATTCAAATTCACTCAGAAACTAACAAATATAAAATCAAAAGAGAATAAAATATGAAGAAGATGGAAAACTCCTTTATTTAATGTCAAAATTAGATTACCATGCTACAAGCACAAAATACAAAAATAATCTAAAGAAAGATTCAAGATAATCCTCTCTCACTCTCACAATCCTTAGTTATAATGCTTAAGATGAGAAAACAAAATTAGCCCATCTATTGAGACATTCTTTGACTCACAAGAGCCTCCAATACGACATCAAGGTAGGGCCAACCACTTTAGAGATATTTCTAATCCTTATATTATATTAAGTAATCATTTTTATTTCCTTTGAAATTTGTATCTTTTTAATTTTATTTTTTTAGACTACAAGTACCTACAGATAGTAGTAGCTCATAAAAACCTAACTACAAGGGAACTACGATTCATAGCACTTCACATTCGTAAATCTTGCCAATTTCTAGCCACTATTTCTCTTAGGAATCCAACCTAGTTGCAACCAATTATGGCTTATACTCCATAGACTATGATCTCTTACTTCTACAGTTACCTTGCACTTTGTTGAAAGTTACAAAGAAATTATAACTTCTACTTGGGTGACCAATTGTAGTAGATTGCAACGTATAATTACTGACAATGGTAAACTATGACCTCTTGAAACATCCAGTGGCCTCGTAATTACTTTTCCAATCCTAAAAGATATTTCAAATGACTTTAACAAAAGAATTGAATATCAACACCTAATTTCTATGACTCTTAGAGACTCTTATGATATAAATTACATCAAAGTGTTGATTTGATATCTTCATCACATGATGTTAGTATTATGAAAAAAATGATGTGAGGTCATATATTATGAATGAATTTCATTCGAATAAGATCTTAATCAATGGTCATCCTCAAATATGAACGATGAAGTATTATGATACAGAATTATATATGAAATCAAGGTTCACTATTCATGGAATTTCAATAAGCTATTTTTATGCTTTCTTAAGAAATTTCAAGGAAGATAATATATATTATGATCATGGAAACAAAGGTAAAATAAAGTCATGATCTAGTAAGATAGCAATAACAACAATTCTCAAAAGAGTATTAGATAAGATGATAAATAAATCATCCTATGAAAGTAGAAAAATACTAAGAGATGGTACTTATGAACCAATGAAATCCCTACCTAGGCAATGAACTAAAAAATATGATTGAAAATTTACATTAACTTGGGTTTAGAAGAACTTGAAAAATACCCATGTGGAAAAGTCAATTATTAATGATTTTTAATTAATATTATTCAAATATCAAATTTAGTAAAAAAACATAATTTCTTCATGTATAGAACATGTCATACCCTTAATAAGGGGAGAAAATGCACATTTGATCCAATAAAATGAAAAAAATTCATAGAGACTCACAAAACTGTCATAACTATGTGTTAGTATACAAAATTTATATCACATCCTTAGAGATTTGACATCAAGATTAGTCATATAATTCCATTATTCATAACAAGATGGACAAGGTAAAACATCTATATTAAGACTTTTGGTTCTACCTAAGGATGTACTTAACAACGAGAGGTTTCAAATATCCTTGAAAAGGATACTTTTCAAGGGGCACAAATTAGGCAGATTTAGTATTTCATACTATTTTGTGCATAGATGATCTTTCAAGCCATTGTGACTTCCTTGTAAAAGTGCTTGTGAGATCTAGAGGAGCATCCCATATAAAGATATGGGCATGTATAATTAGTTCAATGTAGTAAAAATATTGCTACATTAGTCTTTATTAAAGAATTTTATAATCTATCAATCAGAGGCCTTAGAAATAATACAAAAAAGAAGGAACTTTTATACATTATTGAGCATCCTATTGTTACAAATGGATAATTGCAAAGGAAATAATAAAAAATAACATGTATTTTTGTATGTCTTTGTCAATAATTAAAAAAAATTTTCAAGGTAACAATTGAAACCCCCCAAAGAAAATTCATCTTGTAGCCTATAAAAAATTTATTTGTAATTTTGTGGAAAATAATGGCAAACACAACTACCTTAATTTTCCCTAAAATCTAGCATTGTAACCTTTATCTTTGGGATTTGAGACAATATCTTCAATGTAAAGTGTAAAATTTGCAATGCATATGCTATAGATCTCACACATCCTAAGTTATTGAGGGTAAAAAACTGCTTCATAAGCTATGAATGCCTCATCTTCCAAGTGAGAAGAGCTATAGTTCTCATTTATCTAGCTTGGAAAGGTTGAAAATGCTTTGTCAGCCACCAAATTTGGCATTTCTTAACATATACACTAACCATGGTAGTTTTTATCTATGTTGCTAGAAATGCAATGAATTCATAAAGTTCCACGTTTTTCATTGTGGAAATGGGATACCGTTTCAAAACACAGTCATCCATGAACAATAACCGTCACTTGCTAGTGAAATGTTTCCAAGCAGACTAAAACATTTTTAACATATTTCATTTCCTTTTATTTTATTTTTTTAATTTTATGGTTTCAAAGATACGAAAGGATATGATGCTTTATTCTCAACTACTACATCTATCATGAATTAAATGCAACTCTATCACAAATTAAATGCAGCTCTGCAGCAAATTGAATGTGTTAAATAGCAAACATGGAGGAAAAAAATTTAGGGCACTTCTATGGCAAGGATGAAAATAAGCAACACATTCAAGTGAAGCATTTGGGCCTATGCTACGAATGTTGCTAATCCTATTATTGTTGCCACTTCTGCATTGCTATGTTGTGAATGCTACTAATCCTACTATTGTTGCCACTTCTACATTACTCTCCATGGCCATTGCTACTACTTCTACATTGCTCTCCACGACCATAAATCATTCATCAACTTTGTGTGGTAAGTCACTGCTTCTGCAATAAGCACTCCTCCCTCTTCAAAATGGGCTAAATCACATATTTAGAGATCATTTTTGTACATTATCTCTTCATTGGTCTTTCTTTACTGATATTCTTTTCTTTGAGTCAAAGTTTCTTATTACAATAAAGTTCAATCACTATAATTCATATTCTATAGAATATCAAGGTCTCATTCTTAAAGTTCATCTCTTCAAAGTTAATATAATAAGCTCGTCTTTGGCCTTTCTCTATTCCCATTTCAAGGGGGCAGAAAATCCTTTTATTCATAGATCTAATCTCAAATCTTGCCTTATGCTTGTTTATTTAGATGAAAGAGCAGTGGCAGAGTCCTACACTATTTTTAGCTCATCTTTTAGGATTTTATTTTATTATTAACATGTAGTGTTGAATCTGCATTTATTATTGGTCTGAAACTCTCTGAGTAGTATTTAGAATGTTGTTCACTTGTTCTACCACTACCTTTTTGTCACTGTCAACTTCTAGCATATTGATTACCTCTCCCACTACGGCTTCTATACCCATTGTTGTGGTTCAAAACATAAAATGAGAACAAAAAAAATCAATTTCCCTTTTTTGGAAAATCATCAAGATAATTATCATTTATACTGTTCTTGTCTTTTATTGAGGACACTTTTTTGTTGCACTACATGGATTTACGTATTTCAAGATCAAAATCATTTCATTTACTATACTACCAATAACTTGCGAATCATTTCAATTATAGTATCAATTGCAATGTATTTAAGAGAAAAGAAAGTGTTAAGGTTAACGATTAGTTGAAATGTAGTAGAATTTATTTTAAACTATAAAAAGTTTAAGTAAAAAAGTAATTAAAAATAAAGAAACAATTATTTAAAGTATAACTGTCAATTTTAGGATAAATAAACTACTTTTTTAAAAAAATAAAATTTAAAAATAAACAATAAAAAAATAACAAATAATTTTAGGATAAGGTAAAAAAGACAAAGACCAGCAAAAAACAATAGCATAGTGATTGTTTATCCAATTTCAAACTTGTAACTTATTATATATGATAGAATGAGCTAGTCAACAGAACCATGCCATACTTTGTAATAAACATAAAATAGTTCAATAGAACATATTAGGTATCATTTTAAAAAAAAAATTACTGAATTGTAAAAATAAAAATAAACTAAACAAATTAGCTCACCTTCTGGTAAGACAAGCCATTAAACTAAGTGAGTAAAATAACCTTGAATTCTATTAACACCATTTGAATCAATTCTAAGTTGAGCTTCTTTTAAATTTTTCATTTCTAGTCCTAAAGAATAAGAAAGAATTCAAATATTGAAAAGTACTTGAATTCACCATAATAAACCAAAATGAAGAGTGCTTGTTTTCTTTTTAACAGAAAAACAAGAATATACTAATTTAAGAGTGCTTGTTAAATTCACCATGCTTGCTCAGAGGTCTTGAACAAAAGGTTAGAGCATATACCTGCATGATCAGGGTAAAATCTATGTTTGGGAAATTTGATGTCACTTTTCCTAATATGTTGTACACTATAAAGGCTCACTTGAAGAAAAAGATGTGTATGTATCTTGTCCAATTGAGCTCTAATGTTTTCAAGATGTTGTTTGTTGACTGAGGCATCCCAAAACCTACAATAACAAAATAGGTATTTTGTTATAAGCCTAAAAATCATCATCTTAGATATGATGGTGATTAAGCCTCTTATTACTTGAAGAAAAAAGAAGATTCTTTTTTAGAGCAACATAGAATTGTACCCTCCACAATCAGCTAAATTGACATTTCTAGTAAATCTCCACTTTGCTCTCTGAGGGTTTGAATATCTCTAATCTCTTTGAGATACCCACAAAGCCTGAACATCTCATCAAGTAAATCTAGACATTCTTCAATGTTTGATGAAATTGTTTTAAACCTTTCTAACACCAAACCTATGAATAGAAAGCCAATAACTAGCTTGTGAAGTCTTCTCACTTCAATCAACACTATTTTTACAACATTATTCAACTCTTCCCTATGATCCCTAATTAGCACTTTCACCTATTACAATTGCCAACTTTCTATTACTGGAAATATTTTCTTTTAGCAAAAATAAGAAAAAATAGGAAGACCCAGAAAAGTAAAAAACTAGAACTGAATAAGGACATTAGGCAGTAATTAGCAAACTCACAAAATCATCCATAGACTTCTGGTACAGACTTTTTTGCCATCTTTGAGGATTTTATTTCATTGTTAACATGCAGTGGTGAATCTTTGTTTATTAATTGGTTTGAGACTTTGAGTGGTATTTAGAATGAAAGTTTTTTTGAATTAGACTTGGAATAATCTCTTTTTTTTTCATTTTTTGGATGGAATTTTGTTATACATCATCTACCAAAGAGCACAATTTCAGTGGTCATTTTTATAATACATTTTTGTTTTATGGTTTTTTTTAATCTTCTTTTTAAATAATATTCTAAATTTTTAAAACAGGCATATAGGATCAATGTCATTTGAAGAAGATTTGCTTTCTAAAGAGCAAGAAGGGCATGGAGAAAAATCATAATATCAATTATTAGAAAGGGATTTTCAGAAAAATCTATGGACTATAGTAAATGTCAAAGGAAAATATTCTAGAGGTAAGTATAGCAACTCAAGAAGCAAATCATGGATTTGTCCTTATTGCAACATAAATAGAAGTAGTTTTGTTGCACGTGTTAGATATCACTTTCTTGGAATTAGGAAGAAAGAGCAAATTCTGGGGTGTAAAAAAATACCAAAATCTGAAAAAGAGGATCTCATTAAGTAATTTAAACATTTTGATGTCATGTCCACTACCAAGAGTATAGATGCACATACAAATGTTAGTAATTCAATGCCAAATACTAATTTAGAAAGAATGTTTGATTCTTCAAATAGAAAAAATGTGGATGTAGCTATAATAAGACTTTTCTATTCATGTGACATGCCTTTTAGCATTGCTAGGTCTCTTTATTTTAAACAAGTCATACAAATGATAAATTCTACTTCAAAAGGGTATGTGCCACCTTGTTATGAAAAAATTAGAACAACACTTTTAACTAAAGAAAAAGCCTGAGTTGAGGCAAATTTAAGAGGCATAAAGGATAGTTGGTCTATTACAAGTATTTCTATTTTATCATATGGGTGGATAGATATTACCAACAAATCACTTATTAATATCCTTTCATCATCTCCAAAAAATGTTATTTTTATTAAGTCGCATAACACTTCAAGAAATGTTAAAAATGTTATTTATCTAATGAGATTATTTTATGAGGCTATAAATACATTAGGAAGAGATAATATTATGCAAATTATCATAGATAGTGTTTTAAATAATGTGTTGGTAGGAGAGATGATAAAGGATGAATATTCAAATATCTTTTGGACTCCTTGTGCAACACATTACTTGAATTTGTTATTAAAAGATATGCATGCTGGTGTTGATTCAATAACTAAAGTTGTAGCAAATGGTAAAAAAATTTAGCAATTTATCACTAATCATTCATTTTCACAAGCCATCTATAAAAATTACTCCTCTTTATAGTTACTAAAATATGCAGACACTAAGTTTGCTTCACAATTTATTATGATTGAATGTCTTTTTAAAGTGAAAAAATCTCTTAGGGAAATGGTAATTTCAGTAGAGTGGGAAAGGTCGAAAATTTTATCAAGTGTTAATTCAAGTTTATGTAAAGAAATTGTTGATCTTATTGTTGGAGGTAGGGAAAAAATATTTTGGAAACAAGTTGAAGCTACTTTAAAAAAATTGTATCCCATCTATGAGGTTTTGAAATTTTGTGATAGTAATTCCTCATCCATTGGAGAAATTTTTGAAAAAATGGATCAAATGAGAGAATCATTATTTTATATTTTATAAAATGATTCATTTTCTTTTGATCAGCATACAAAGGATTTAATATGGAAATGTAGTGAAAGGAGATGGTGGATGCTTCATTCTCCCCTTCATTCTATTGGGTTTCTTTTTAATCCAAAATGGTTTCATAAAAGGCCATAGATAGATGAGGAAGTTAACAAAGGTTAGAAAACTTATATTGATTGATGTTTTTCAAGTAGAGAAGATCATGTAAAGATAAAGAAAGAATATGGTATTTATATTAAATCAAAGGAAGATTTTGCACATCCTAATTGTGCATATGATCATGAAACATTAAATGCTCTTATATTTTGGAATTAGTATGGAACTCAAACTCTATTGCTGAAGAAAGTAGTAATTCATGTTTTATCTCAAATAAGTTTTCTTTTTTAAATTTTACTTGAAAGATATTTATAAATATTTTTTTGTGAACTAAATATTTAATGACATTAATCTTTCCTTCTTCATGTTTGTTGCCTCTCTTTCTACATATTAATGAATCTTCTTGATGTTTTAATGATTTTAAGATATAGTAAAACTCATTATCTACTTAATCTATAGCTTAATAATTAGATAATTTATTATCTGAGCTAAAGTTTTAAACAACAATTTCAACAACTTGAAAATCATTTCAAAAATATTTTCTTTTCTATGTTTTTTTTAATGTAGGCTTTCATTAATGGGTGTTGATGTTATTTTTTAGGCATTTCAATTCATATTTTTGATAATTTTATTTACATAAAAACATAAACAAAAGACTAAGAATTTAACTTAATGGAGATAGAAAAATTATATTTTGATTGAATTGTTCTGAAGTTTTTTCTCCCTACATATGATTACTCCAAAAAAAACTTCTGAAGCTTCTAAACTATTCAAAGGATTTGCCATAATGCACTCTAACCAACATTTGAAATCTTGTCACTTTTTAAATGGAAGTGCCTACATTATTTTGCAGCTCAAGATTAGCAATAGCTTCTTTTAAAGAATAAAAAAAATTCCTTTGTTTGTCTCCTAATTTAATTGACCATCCAAAAATAGATGAAAAATCTCCCTAATGCTCTAAGGTTTCAAAATTTTTGTGGTTTCCTTTATTTGAGCTAAAATAGCATATTTCTATCTTATTTTTAATAAAGTTTTTTTTCACTCTTATTAATTATGGAAGAAGATAATAAGAATCCTCATGCTTATGTAAAGAAGATTTCTTAGCAGAATCCTCTTATTAAGTTTTTACTTTAATTCATTTTTGTATTATAGGTTTCCAATTCATCAGCATGTGAAAGAAATTGTAGTGAATATGCATTTATTTGCTCAATAAAACACAACAGACTAGGCATTGCAGAGGTTGAAGATTTAGTTTTTGTTCATTCAAATATTAGGTTATTATCTCAATCTTCTCAAAATTACAAATGGGTCCTCATAGAATGTGGGATTATGGAGGATCTATGAATGATGGAGATGATGAACTTCCCAGGGAAGTTCTAGATTCTAATTATGAAAATATGTTTGATGGTGGTAAAAATAAAAAATGTATGTAAAAATAATAGTAACAATATGGTATAAACAATATTAAGAATGTTACAAGTTTAGCATTTTAATGTGTTGAACTTAATATGTCATGTACTCATTTAAAAATTTTTATTTATCAATGACCAAAACTGTTCTTAATATATATTTTTGTTTTATTACTATTTTTTTAAGTATTTATTTTTTCAATAAATTCTTTTACAATTTCTATCTAAGTTTATTAATGGGCAATTGTTCTTAGATACCAATAAATAAAAATATTTTAAATTTTTATATATAAAAATCATTGTATTGTATTGCATTTTAAATTGTTGTTCTATGAACAAAGAAATATACACATAATTTTACTAAAATATAAAAATTGCTAAAGTTACTAGTTGGTTCTATATTTAAAGCTCGTTTCTTTTTCACAACCTAATTTTTTGCCATTTTCATTACGTTGTCATTGTCATCACGTTGCCCCATTTCTCATTTCTGACAACTATGATTTTTATGCTAGAGTGACCTACAAAGGTAGCATATAAAATTTGGGCTTTGGGTTTTTATGCTAGGGCTTGAATTTGTTATGCTATATAGCATGTGGGGGTAGCATAAAAATCATAAAATATCTAAATTTATTAAATACACTACCAAGAGATGCCCTAAACACATTAGAATGTAGCAATCTGTCAACAATCATGGCAAAAATTTGTAGCAATAGATCAGCCACCATATGGCCTATTTAAACTAGAGTTGACCATATTAAAAGGACTTATGGCAATTTACATTCAGTTTGAACACAAAGACTTTCAAAGTAGTGCAGATCTACCAAGAGTCCATAGCCATTATTCTAGCCAAAATGTAGATCCCAATGATAGAGAAACCAATGACGAGCGTGAGGAATAGAACATTTGGGACCACTAGAAGTAAAGCTAATTGCAAAACATACACTATAGTATGAATTAGGTTCCAAGCATTCTTCCTGTTACTCTTTGTATGTTAAGGCATAAAAATTTGTATTCTTCAAAATTGTTTTTATGGAACTTTTATTATACTAATAAAAAGTTTTCAGTTTCATATTTTAAGTACAAATTTATTCCATGTTTCCTTGCATTTATATTTGCATTTGCCATTTTATTTATTCACATTGGTAACAAATTGTGAGTTCCTAGGTGATCAACAAGACCATCCAATGTGCTTAGGTTCCTTTTCTAAAGGCCCATGGATTAGAAGTTAAACTATTTTGCCTTGAGATTTTTGGCCTTCTAGCATCAAATTTTTTAGGCACTATAGTTTTTGATGCTAGAAGTAGGACCTCCATCCAAATTCTTTGTCCAATCCTTCTCTATCATTTCTCATAAATCAATTTTGATCAATTTTTACCTGTGTTAAAAAATCTTTAAATTTTGCTTTGAAATCCTTCCTAGGGCTAGTGCAGTCTTGGAACTCTCCAATTTTGATTGGCATTTTTCAAAACCAACATTGTTCTTCAACCTACTTTGGCCTCTTATTTAACGTTAAAAAATTAGTTTTAGGTTTTTCCTAAAACCCAGCATATAAACTTTAGCATATTTTCTCAAATTTGAATTTTTTGAGTTATTGTTTGGCTTTCCTAAAACCTAGCATATAGGCTATCAAAGCTTTGGGTAGTCCATTATTTTTATGTTGAGTGCTACACTTCTCTAAGCCTAGCATATAGGCTACAATAGGTTTGGGTCATCCACTATTTTTACAACAAGTGTTATACTTTTTTAAATCTCAATGTAAAAACTATAGAAGCCTACAATTCTCATTTTTTAAAACTTATCTTTGGGCTTCTCTAGAGCCTAGCATATAATCCATTTTTCTTTCACTTGTAATTTTTCAAGAATTTTCTCTTATATTTCTCCCAAAGCCCAATGTATTTTCTGCACTATAGGCTATGGTTGGGTAGTCACACAAACTCAATGTAAAACTGGTAACCTATCTAGAACATTTTAAAATTAAATTTTCCTAGCAAAAGTTTACAATGTGGCCATTATTCACTACATTTTCCATCTCACCACAACCTTTCTAGAACATTTTTTCATTACTGTTGTCACCCAAACCCAATGTAAAACTAGTAACTTGTCTAGAACATTTTTTCATTGTCATTGTTCATCATGTGACCTCAAGCCTCCCAACTCCCCCTGCAACCATTTTTACAAAGCCCATAACCCACTGGAATGCCCAAGGCTTGGATTAAGCATTTAAATGATCCAAGACCTTATAGAAGGGCTATGTAAGATCAAAGCTTCTACCACTCAGATGATGAACTTCTATCAAGTTGATCCTAGTAGTCCTATCATCCCTCAAATCACTCTTCCTATGTGCATTTCCATTTCCCAATTTACCAAATACAATGGCAAGGGTGATTCCAATGCATATCTCACTACCTTCTATTCTAAGTGCCTATTATTATAGGCTTGGCCTCATACTATTACGCACATATTCCCTATGTTCCTTACTAATAAAGCCTTGGATTAGTACCATGCATTACCTAGGGGATCCATTGCATCATTAGATGACTAGATCTTACAATTCATTAACCATTTCACGTATAACTTGAAACTTGACACAACCCTTGATCAAATGATGAAAATAAAGCAAGGGCCTCTTGAACCTGTCCAGAAGTTTATATAATAGTGGAATGCTCTCCTTAATGAGATTCTCGAGCCTATAGCCAGAACTCATCTTCTAGCCATTTTCAAGGGGACAATCAACAACTTTATCAAGTTAAAACTCTATTACTTAGACCCTTGGCCCCTTACCCAATTTTTATCTCAAAAAAGAACTTAGAGAATGCCATTGAAGCTAGTGGTAACCTAGCCTATATAGTGTACAAGAACCAACACATGAGAAAGGATAGGGATAGAGGGAAGAAAAACCATGTAGCCCTGGCCACTATGGCCAAAGAAGCAAAGACTACAAAGGGGTCAAAGATGAATCAACTAAAGGTCCCTATGACAACCACTCAACCTTCAACATCAATGGTATCTACCTCTAATCAACCTAGGCTTGAATTTGAAAAAAAGGATTAGCCAAAATACACAAAGTTGTCCTTGAAACCATAATGAGATTCTTGACTAGTTGCTCAAATGTGGTTGTATCTGGTACAAGAAAATGATTGAGAATGCTCAAAAGAGGCATAACTATTTGTGTGAGATCACTAAGGACCCCACTGTAGCAACCAAGGATGATCCATCAATGCTAAAATATTTCAAACTACATCAATTTTTCCACTACCATCATTTGCCTAGTCATGATACCAATTTTTGCCTAGCCTTAAAGGATGACTTGTAAAAGATATTAGACAATGAAGAGTTAGTGTTAGACTCTTCTAACCTAGTTAGGTCCTAGAACCAACACATGCATGTATACAAAAATTTTTTGAATGAAAATAAAAACCCATATACAATAGTAGTATTCAACATTAGTAATGGTCCAAGACTTGCTAAGAAGCCATTCATGATTCAAGTAACTCCTATTGATGAAAGGGGTTCTTCAACTTCATCAAGTTCAAGGACTCCTTTTATTGTAAGGATATCATTATCTACACCTTCCAAGGAATCATTCGTCATTAGAGTGCCCCCTCCCACTACCTCTGGGCCTACAATTCATATTGACCAACATCCTCCTATGGTGGCTAATGCAATAGCCTCTTCGTAGTCCAATAATAAGAAGTTATCATCAAGAAATTCAAGAAGCATACCCCCTAAGCCTAAGACCAAAGATAACAAGCAAAAAAAGGTATGGAAGGAAGTGAGACCACCAAAGCCCACACTTATTTCAACCATCATCATGAGCTCCAACACTCAAACCATTTCAACTAGTTAGCCTAGGAAGGACCATAAACAAAAAGAAAAGGAAAAGAAGCCAAACTACAAATGCTAAAGCATGAGGTTTGAATCTTAGGGAAAATGGAGGAAGTCAAGGATAATGAGAATGAAAAAATAATGACCAATGACAAGGACTTTCTCAGTTCCATGGAACAAGTGAAACTCTCCTTAAAGTAGAAAAATACCTCCTTGAGTCAATATGACCTAGTAATGACTTTCTCTACTCACTGTGAAGCCTTAGTGAGGACGTTGACTTCAATCCCCATTAGTGAGGATGTTCCTAAGAATGAAGAATCCATTCATGTTGTAATGGTGCCACCTTTGCCCAAGGGATGAACAAAGTCAGCTTCCCTAGTGTTTCGTGACAATGAAATAAAGAACAACTGATAGGATGGGAGATAATGAGGACTCCTCTCTTTATAACCATAAGAGTTGGACAATATAAAAACCATAGGATGCACGTTGATGATGGATAAGAGACCAATATTATACCTTTTACAATTATTGAGCATTTAGACCTATTAGAACATATGCAAAGCACTCCTACCTCTGCTTTCAAATCCTTTCACAAATCGTAGGTAGCAGTGAAGGGTTCTATCTCTTTAGACTTTGTAGTAGGGAAACAATTCCCAACATCTGCCAACTTCTTTGTTGTTGAAAAGATACCAAGATTCAATGTAATCCTAGGAAGGCCTTGGTTAGCTCAATTACGAGTAGTTTCCTTCCTCATCCACCAAGAAATTTACCTTCCTTATGAGGAAGGTGAAATAATCATACATGGTGATAATGTAATCTCTTTATTAGTCAATAATATTAATGTGGAATAAGGGTCCAAAATGGATTTTTAAGAAGAAACTCTCACTATCAAGATTAAAGTCAAGGATTCCAACAAAGTGAATCAAGCCAAGATCGAAGACAACCAAGCCATGAATGAAGTATGGGAAGAGCTACCATTTAACATTATCAGCAAGGAAAATAGGGAGTAAAAGATTGTGCAATGTAAACCATATACTTTCCCTAATCTTTCAAAGATTAGGAGATAGTTATATGACTAAATACATCTTTTCTTAACCCTGTGTTAACACCATGTATCCTTTTCCTTTTTATTTTGTAGCCTAGTTTCAACCTTTTGTGTTATTTTATCTCATTGTAATTCATCACGTTTTGGCCTTATTATAACCACTTAGCCATTCTTTTACACAATTACATGAAATTTATAATTTATGCCCTTTCATGATTTATATTTTATGCTTTCCTTATAAAAACATGAAAATACCATTAATACTTAAACCATAAAAATCTATAAAAGTTTTAAACCACAAAAATATTTTACAAATTAACCATGGTCTACCAAGGCCTTAAAATGGTGGTTTGCAAGGGCCTTAAACTAGTAATGTAATTGCATCCTTTTTCCTCCTATCACATTGTATCCTGTTACACTATATTTTATAATTCCATGGCTTGATTACTTTACGTTTACATTCTACTACAAATTTTTCTTTATGGCCTTATAGTTTAAACATAGAGCCTTCTTTAATTAAATAAAACATTAAATACATAAAAAATAAAAATGCTAAAAAATATATGCAAAGTTAAAATATTATAGCCAAAGTGTCCATGTCCAACAATCATAGTCACATAGTGTAACAGAAAATTAACAATGATAACAAGAATAAATGAAAGTGTAATAGCTATAGTTGCACTATGCAACAATAAAATGAATAATAATAAAATGTCCCACAGTTCCCAATGGCTATGAATAACTACCAAAGAAAATAACACTAACACCATCACTGAAATGATCAAAAACATGATAAGATTGGTATGCCAAAAAAAAAAACTAAAGGAGGAGGAGGAACATCATCACCAACATGACCACTAGTACTGTTACTATCACCTAAATCTTACACATAACAAAAACATAAAAAAATTTGTTATTTAGTAGCCAAAACATAAGCACAAAAGAAAGCCAAAAAATGCAAACTAAACTAAAAATAGGTAAACATGAAGTACAACATAAAAAATGTTGAAATAAAAATTGTAAAATAAAGCTCTAGAGATTTTGGAGCAAGGTCTTTTAGGGAAAATCTTCAAATACCAGTCTTCAACCTATGAAGAATCTACTTTTCACTCATGTTGGTTTAATCTATTTCTCCAAGATCTACACTCGTTAAGATGTTTCTCCTCTCAACATCTAACCACTCAGGAGGCTCTTCGGAAATGGAGGTAGTAGTATCCTCTTTGTAAGAAGTAGTGAGCTAAAGAGTAGGAGAATCAAACACTACCAAAGAGACTTCAAACAACTTAAAACTATCTTCTACATTTATTTCCTACAAAAACATTTCAAGCCTTCAACTCTTCATAGCCTTCTCATGTAGCCACTTGAGGTAGCTTTCTTTTTCTACCTTGTACTATCACGTGTGGTCCTTTTTTTTCTTACCCCACTCAAGAACCCAAGCATACTAATCCCTCCAATTTCTAATAAGAAACAAAAGTAATGAAGAATAGTTTAAATCACTAGAACCATGTAGACATAAAATGTAAAAATCCATAAAAATATAAAACAAGATATAAAAATGCATAAATGGTAAAAAAAAAAACTAAAGGAAAAATATGCTAACTATTCTTACCAACATTAGGAGCTATTTGTTGCAATCGATATACCATATCTTCTACCATGCCTTGCATGAACTCAATCTTATTTGGAATCTCAGCCCAAGGTTTCAAACAAAACATAGAGGTGGATGCTTGTGGAAGAGGCTCAAGAACTACAACAAATATAACCATCAACACAATTAAATAATTAAAAGCAATAAAATTTGGCATAAAACTATAAAATGAAACATATAAATTAAAACAAATAAGTACCTAGAAGACCATGTGAAATATCAACAAGAGGTTCATCATCAAATGGAGAATCTTCAAATACAACATCTAGGGCATCCAATGCTTCATTATATATCCTTTCATCTTCATCCTACTATGTTAGTGCTTCCTCTTCTTGGCATCTTTGCACTGCCTCTACTGCTACCTAGGTTGCCAATTCTTGTTTCTTCCCTACAAGAATTGCAAAGATAAAACATATGACAAGTTAGTAAATTTTGTGTAACAGAAAAATAACATAAATATATAATGACACAAAAAATATACAAAATGACATAAGAAACAAAAAAATGCATATAAAACATACTTGAAAGAGTATGATGTGCCTTGCCAAATCTATGAGATATCTTCTTTCTTGATGGTTGTTCAACAATAGGAACTATTTCCTCAACTTATGGCCTTTTCAACTTTTCCTTAGTTGCACCATCATCTTCTACACATACCTTTGTGCCTCTCTTGGCATTCCCATGGGTAATATGAGGTTTATTCCCCATGCTATAAAGGGAAGAACAATGTGCATAGCTAAATGTTTTAGTGGTAATTGATAGTAATTCTCTCACATCTTCAACTAGGGGATCTTGGACCTGCATAACTAAAATAATATTTTTGATCCAAGGCTTGGAAAATTGGGAGGGATCACAACTCATCCATTTTTCATCCTTCTTGGACACCATGAATTCTACAAACCTTCATAGATACGTAGTGAAAAATGCAAAGTGCATATGGAATATTATATCAAGGTTATTGTGGAATTTCTAAATCTCATCCCATAGCCTAGAGACCAAGAACATAGCCTAGTTGAACTTAGTGCCCTCAGTGAGGACCTTATTCATGGTCCAAGTCTATTGAATTTCAATAATCCTCTGCTATGATAGCAACAAGGGAAATTCTCTAAAGTGGAATAGAAAATATGTCTTGTTGGCCTCTATGACATTGCACCGATCAAAGATTAATCCTCTACTAACATGAGAATTAAGACACTCCTCAACCTCCTCTCTATCGCTCACCTCTTTCCCTACACTTGTGGAAACCTTGATGCCATCACAAGGTGCACTAAAGAGGTCACTAAATGTGGATTTATTAATTCTTAGGGTAACATGTGCACCATGAACATGAGAGATGAAATTTTTGACTCCTTTGTCAAAGGAGCCAATTACATGCACCATCTCTATAGTGGGCATTAATGGACTAGGAAGCATAAACAAATCAAGCAAACCTACATCAACAATCCTTTGCTAGATCTTCCTAGGTGCTTTGCTTGCCAGCCACTCTTGCACTAAGTCTACTTCATCCCACTTGAGGATGATCTTCCCCTCCTTACATCCTATGGTGATCACAACAATGGTATATCTAGGAGCAAGATCTACAACCCAACACAAATAGCTCATTAGCCTTTTAACATAGGTAGATCATACAAAGCTAGAAATAATAAACATAATAAATTAAAATTAAATTTATAACCACATAATTGAAACCAATTAAATAACTAAAGACAAAGTAACCATAAATTAAAATAACTAGAAAAATTGACATTACATAGACAAAAATTAAAAGAAAATTTTGCTTACTTAGATTAGGCAACGTAGGGACCTTAGCAATCATAGGTGAATGTATGTCCAATTCTAGAAAACCCCACAAGTATGAGTAGTTTTAGTGACCAAACACTTGTGGTAGACTTAAGAAAATCGTAAGGTATACCTGCTAAAGCCATCTTCTAGCTAATGCAACACCACAAGTCTCACAGCTAAGCCTTGTGCAAAAACTTCTAAGGTTGTGTGTGTCATAGATAAATCAATCCTCCATCATGTATCCTATACCTACAACATGTGAACATAAAAACCATTAAATCCAATAGCTTAACAAATAATAATAATAATAAATTAATGATAAAATATTAGGATGGAACTCATGCTTGTAAAAGGTAGAAGGTTTCAAGAGGATTTTGAAACAAACTATTGATTCAATGGCATACCATTAAGGTGTTTTTGACATTATAACCAAATCTAGGATAACTTGCACATCCCTGGTGTGTATGAATCATTGTGTTAGTCACCTTTTTCTCAAGTGCTAGGATCATCCACATGAACATGGCATCTACAATAATAGTTGTAGTATTAGCAACCAAGTATGACAACATAATCACACTAAATTTCTTAGGAAAATATGCTAAGAACTCTTTGGCACCAAGCCTAAACCATAAGGATCCATGATCAAGAACCATGTTTGAAAGCAAACTATTTTATGCAGGCACACCTATCTAGCACAAGATCACAACTAGTTCCATGACTATCGAGATAGCCTTCAAAAATGCCATGTACAACCAATAATACAATTGTTAAAGAATAAAATAAAAATAAACAAAACTTGCCAATACTTAAAGCCAAAATAACAAGTGTAATGCCAATGGTGCTACAAAAAATTATAGAAATATGCTCAAAACAATCAAACTCATTAACTTTAACCATAAAAAATCAAAATTAATCCAATTGACATTTTACAAAGCCAAGTATTGACCAAGTAGAATAAAAACTGCAATTGATGAAGGCAATTCCATAGTTAAGAAAAATCCATACAAAATTTCAAGAAATTTATCTTAAGCTTTAAAAAATGGGAAAAAGCCTATAAAAAATTAAAACATATTCTAATAGAGCTCCATCAACTATAAAAAATTTAAAATTACAACTTGAATTCATTGAAATTTTTACTAGAAGTACTAGTTTACTATGAAATAACTATAGTAAAAACTCTAGGAAAGCAAAAGAAAAATTTCAAACAATTTGAAATTTAGTTCAAGACTCCTCCACATCATGTAAATGACCTCTAAAGACCTTGGACATGGTCTTAAAAAAACAAAAAAGGTCACCAATGCTTCTAGAGTAGGCTAGGAAGCCTACAAACTCAAGAGCTGAAATTGTAATTGTACAAGACATTTCACATGGCCAAAAAAATTTACAAAAAATTATAAAAATTTATTTTCAACTCTAAAAATTACAAAAATTCCAAATCAATCAAACTTCCATAGAAAAACTACACCAAAACTCAAATTTTCACTGAAAATTACTTGGATTTTTTTATAAAAGAAAAACCCCATTTTGCAGTGAAATGGTTGCAATAAAACCTCCTAGAAAATTATAAAAAAAATTTTAAAAAAAATCCAAATCATATGCAGAGCCGTCTACACTACCCTAGCAACGCATAGGGGGCTTGGAAGTTGTCAAAAAAATCATTAGTGAGGGCAATGCTATCAGTTTTTGGAGGAAAAATCATGGGAAAACAAAGAAACTTCCATGCACTGGGTTATAGAAAAAATCATTAAAAAATAATGAAAACTCCAAAAATAGTGATTCTAACTCTAATGCAATTGTTAAGCCTTGTACAATAGCTCCATGAGCTCCAAAATTGCAAATCATTCACATAACCCTATAACAAAATCACAAAACTTACTTATTTTTTAGTAAAACTAGGGCCAAAAATGCATAGAATGGGCTTCAACAAATTTAAATTTTTATAAAAAAAACATCCATAAACAAAAAATTACAATATGAATGCAACTACACATTCTAAATCTAAGATTCAACATAAGAAAAACCAAAAGGTTTCATGGGAGCAAGCCTAGGCTAGAGAAAATGCCTTCACATTTCAATGAAAATCAGTAAAAAAAAAATAGTCAAAAAGTGGGTACCTAGCCATCATGGTTGAATGGCCCTCATGATGGATAGATTGAAAAGTTGGGATATGACCATCACAACTTTTTCTACATTCTCTAATGTGGGGTTGGTGCTAGGTGAACCCCTCCTCCTTGACATCTTGCAAAATGGGAGCAAAATCTTGACTTCTTCTGTAACTGCATTAACTTTGGGATGGAAGAAGAGTGAAATACACTCTCAAATGTTAAACCTTAAATCCTAGATCAACCAAGCTTTACTATTAAGAGCTACCTTTTCAAGAAACCAAGCTTAGGAAGGTTGCATGCACAAAAGTGTTAATGCTTGGACTTACCATCTACTTATGCATTGAAATGGAAAGCCATTGCCCTTAAAATGCCCACTTCACATACACTAATGTTAGTGTTTGCAAGGGAAAAGATCCAATTACACTAGGTTGCTTGAGATTTGTACTTGGATAGCCTTTTGACCTTAGGTGGGCCCCATAGGGCACTAACCAAATAAAGCATGAAATATCCAAATATGCTGGGTTTATGACTTCAACACATTTTTATGCTAGGAAATTATGCTAAGCCAAACATGTAGGCCATGGAACATGTTACAAGCTCTAAACATGGTCAAAGTACATCTCTAGAAATTCATTTATGATTCACAGTGATCAACAAAACTCCATGCCATACTAGAATCCTAGGAACTAATACCAGGAAACCTCTAGGTGTCAAGAAATGGTGCAAATAGCTAGAAAAAATTATTCAAGGGTTTCTATGTTGGGTTGGTTGGATAAATATGCTAGCCAATGTATTTATGTAATAGGAAAGGAAAATACTCATAGGGAACCTTAAGTAACCTTTTAAATTATTAATCCTAACCCCAAATCCTAGTAGGAGCCTTCGATAGCTATAAAACACTAAAGACCAAGCCAAAAAGTATTAAAACTAGTTAACCCCTAACTTTTACACTAAAGGTGTAGATCCTATACACTGGCTAGTGTATAGGGAGCATAAAAATCACCAAAAGACTCTTATTTTCCCTCTCATGCTGTCGAGAAATCCTCATCTTGACGCAAAACTCTAAGCACCCTAGTTGGAAGCCCCAAGGAGTAGAAAACATAGTCAAAATAACATCACAAAATTAAATATTGATTTTTATGTTAAGGATGCATGATTTATACATTAACCAACATATAGGCTAGTAAAAAAATTATGAACAAGCCTTGCATCAGTCCAAACAACCTTAAAATACCTAATGTTAATCACCAAACCCTAGCCATATACATTAGAAACTTCAAAGATCAAGAAGCTAAGTCAAATGACCCCACACACTACAAAACTCAATTTATACATTAGGTATCTAGGTTTTATACATTGGAAAATGTATAAACAAGTTGATTAGAAGTTTGGGCAAGCTTTTGGCATTCTAGATTGTCCATAACTCAAATAGAAAAGCTTGGGAACCTGGAACCAAAAGCTAGTTATAGTTTGACCTTAGTTAGGCATGTAAATTCAATTTTTCCACCTTTACATTGAGGCATCAAGAGATATACAATGGCCAAAGTATAGATCAACATAAAAACTACAAGATAAACTTTGGTTGACCTACTTTAACATAGAAAAATTCATTTTTGACCCTAAGACCTATGTGCTACCCTAGAAGCCTGATGTAGCCAACATTTTGAATTTGACAACCCATGAAGTAATTTTTCTAACAAAAATATGTTGGGGCTTGAGCTTTATATGCAAGCCAATGTATAAACTAAGGTCTGATAGCTTCTAATAACTTCATCAACTAGAATCAATACTAGAATTAGCTTATATTCTTTCTTGGACTACTACACTAACACCTAAAGGCCTTGATACCCAAGAACTAGTTGAAACAAGCCCCTAGAATCAAATTTTTTAGGAAATATGTGTCCATCCAAGTTATTGACTACGTTGATTAGGTGTCCAACATAGTGGTGGTCCCTAAGAAAAATGGAAGTATACATATTTACATTGATTTTTGAGGCTTAAATAAGGCAACTATTAAAGATAATTTCCTTTTGCCTAATATTGACCAACTCATTGATACTACAACTTAACATGTCTTAATGTTCTTCATGGATGGGTTCTTAGGATAAGATCAAGTTAGGATCAACCCAGAGCATCAAAATTACATAAAATTCATCATCCCTTGGGGAACATTTTATTATATCATGATGTAATTCAGTCTAAAGAACATGGATGTAACCTATCAATAAGCCATGACTTACATATTTAGTGATTACATGCTAGGATTACTCAATGACTATGTGGATGACATAACAATCAAATCAAAAGTGGCCAATGACCATGCACATGACCTTTACTTTGCATTAAAACCATCATGATGCTTGGCTTCGTAGTATTTGAAGTAGGGATATGTATCAATCCTAATAAGGTTAAGGCCATAACCAAATTGGTAGCACCTACTAACCTTAAAGAACTTGAGGGATTACAAGGTAGATAGCAATTTATCCATAGGTTCATCTCAAAGCTTACAGATAAGCTACAATTAATGCAACATTTTCTTAAAAAGGAAGTTCACTATGAGTGGACTAACTAATGCCAAAAGGCCTTTAATAACATTAAACAAGAGTTGGCTTGACTACCCATGGTGTATCCACCACAAAAGGATAAATTCTTTTATATCTACCTTGCAATCTTTGACACAATCATAGCCTCTCTATTCTTTCAAAAAAAGAGTTGATGGAGCAAACCTACCTATATACTACTTGGGTCATGCATTAATAGCCTATGAGTCCTGATGCACAGAGGTTGAGGATTATTGTCTAATCCTAGTCTTTTCCTTGAAGAAGTGGAGACACTACCTCTTTAAAAGTCAATTCAACATTATATGCAAAGATAACGTATTAAGAGCCATAACAACCAACATCTACAAAAGTATCTAAATAGCACAATGGAAGGCCATAATAGCTGAGTTTGACCTACATTACATCTTTCAAGCCTCAACCAAAGGTCAAGCTATAGCTACACTACTCACAATTTCCCTAGTTAAGGACTATGTAGCCATAGATTGTGAATTCCTTAATGAGCATGTCAACATTGTTAATGAGGTACCTAAGGGTTATGAGGCCATCATGCACTTTGAAAAAGCTTCAACTACCCATGGGGCTAGTGTTGTTGCCATCATAACATCACCTTCTAGTGCAATCCAACATTTCGCTTATCATTTTTAATTTTCATGTATCAACAACATGGTGAAGTATGAAGAATTAATTAGTGAAATGATGGTAGCTCATAGCCAAGGAATCATGAAACTAATTTTTATGCATGTAAAGCCAAATACCCTACTATGATCTAGCTAAGAAACTAAGGCAACAATTTATAGATGTTGGCATTCAACATATACCCCAAACTAAAAATACCTTAGCTAATGTCATTTACACCTTAGCCCTAAGTATGACACCAAATGTGTTAAGAAAGTTACCTTCTTTAACAAAGAGCTATGTTCTTCTCATCACTTAGGACACTAAAGGCATATACATAGCCACTATTGACATCACCCCTCCAAAGGATTGGTATGATGATATAAAATTTTACCTAATGCATGGTAAATCTCGACAAGCCCTAAGTGCTTTCCAAAAGAATGCTATATGTAAGAGATCAAAATAATAACACATTATTTCAAAGGTCCTATGATGACATATTGTTAATATGCTTGGATAAAACTAAAGCTTGCAAAGTCATTGAGCAAGTCCACTAAGGTGTGTGTGAAGGACATATAGAACCTAGAGTCATTGCTACAAAAGATTAGAAAATTGGGATATTATTGGTCCTATATGAAAAGTGACAGCCTATAGAAGGTTAAAACTTATGATACCTATCAATGGCATAACAACTTAATACGTGTGCCACCAATCGAGTTACACACTACTTTGATAAACTTACCATTTCAATGATGGAAAATTGACATTATCAAATCCATAATACCTAAGTCTTTAGGAGGGCATAACTTTATCATCGTTGCAACCGAATATGTTACAAAGTGGGTTGAAGCTATTCCTCTAAGGAAGAAAACATCTCAACAATTTTGTAAATTCATATTAGATTACATAGTAGCCCATTTTGGCATACCTTTAGCTATAGTCACAGATAATGAAACACAGTTCAGTAGTTAAGAAACACAAGCCTTTTGTGAACAACTAAACATTAAGCATTCATTTTCTTCACCATACTATTCTCAGGCTAATGGACAAGCTAAATCTAGCAACAAGATCATCATAAACTTGATCAAAAAGATGCTAACAATAGCAAATGCAAGTGGCATGAATGACTTGTCCATGCACTTTGAGCCTATAGAAATACCTTTCAAACTACAACAAATGTCACCCATATAGCCTTGTTTATGAATCTAAAGTTGTTTTACCTCTTGAATTGCAAGTTCCATCACTAAGAGTAGCTCTATCTAACTTCATTAATGATGAGTGGAATAAGGAGCTACATACCATCAATCTTGATTCAATGGAAGAGCAGTAAATACAAATGCTTACTCACATTGAACAATACCAAGAGAGACATAAGAAACAACATCATCATGATTTGAATAGAAAAGAGATCAAGGGACGAGACCTATTCCTCAAGGCCACTTGCAAACATGCATGTAAATTCTTCTCTAATTAGGAAGGACCTTTCCTAGTTATCAGATCCTATGGCAACAGGGCATTTGGATTGGTGGACATTAATGGAAATGAATCAAATAACCACTTCAACCATTCCTATCTCAAACCCTATTACATCTAATGTGTTTTCCTATAGCATTTTCTTTATAGGTATGGACAAATGATCAGCATCAATGACCTTTACAACATACAACAAGTGAGCCCACATGACCTCCATCTCTCTCTTTTTGTTTCACACGACAAATGAATTACAAACCTTGTAAAATATATAATGCAAAACATAGATCTATTAATGTTGTACCAATAGTAGCCTATGGTGGCTTGTAATGTGCTTATTATGTCATGTACACTTATGAAATGTCTTGTAATCACATGTATTCTTTATCTTGTTTTCTTGTTCTCCTAGAGTTGTGCTTATAAGATGAAGCTTGAAAGTCATCATGAATGTGCAACTCACCATGGTAACAAGTTATCATGATATGTTGATGCACCAGATTTTGTTTTCTTATCTTTCCATGCTAAGAGTGCTTGTCTAACGTCACTTTCATTATCCTTCTTGAGCCATAATATCATAACCCAATTACAACCTTTCTTACCCTAAACAACAATGATGACATATGTTTGACATTCATGCACTTTGGCCTTGTGATATATCTTTCATCATGCTTCATCGTCATGTTCATTGAACGTAACACATCTTATTCATTGAGAAAACCAAACTAAGTGTGGCCTTGACAATGAAACCCAATGAAGGTTTTACTCCTAAAGAAAATAAAAATAGAAAAGCAAATTATCGAGAAAGATGAGAGGCCAATGAACCTGATAAGTCAAATCAATGGCTCCAAACAAGCAAAGGGAGAAGCCATGAAGTAGAGTACTGGTTCTGCTAACATATTACTAAGTGACTAGTACTTCAAAGCATGAAGCATGGATCACATTGATTAGCAATCATGCCACCACTGTAACCATAATGTCAACATTCAAATTCTTTGTTAAACCGTGTGACCATTTCCTAATAGCCAATAGACCTTTATCCCATCTCAAAACTGTATCATTCTATCATAACCTGATCTCATCATCATACATACTCTTTGGCATGGTTCGACAACCATAGAATCAAGCATGGAGAGGAAATTTCAATGATGGATCTATGGTGGTGTTTTCCATTCTTTGCTGATGTCTCTTGAGTTAATCCTCGAAACATCAACAAAGAGGGGTCAATGAAATACCCTAAAGAAAATTCATATTATATCCTATAACCAAAATTATTTGTAATTTGATGCAAAATTATGGTATACATAACTGACATATTTTTTCCTAAAATTTGGTATTATAACCTTTATCTTTGGGATTTGAGGCAATATCTTCAATGTAAAATGTAAAATTTGCAGTGCATATGTTGTAGATCTCACACATCCTAGCTTATTAAGTGTGAAAATACTTCATAAGATGTGAATGCCTCATCTTCTAGGTGAGAAAAACTACAACTCTCATATATCTAGGATTGGGAAGGTTGAACATATGGATCAAGAACTTAGAAGGGTGGTTGAATAGGTTCTGCAAATTAAAAATGTACCAACCACAAAAACACATCAAATTTTACACGGTTCTCCAACTTGGGTAGTTCACACTCAAATGGTAGATTCCTTACATGCCTTTGAATATTATTTCTTTAAAAAGTGGTTTAAAGGGCACCACACCCTATATAAGCTCTAAGATCTACTCTAGAGTGTTTCATTCCTATGAAACCACTCAATCTCACAAGGTTCCAACAAGCTCAGAATGTGGTTTCAAGGATCCCATGATCTTTACAAAATTAAGCTCTGCTCTAGAGTGTTTTGATGTTAATAACCCACTCAATCCTATAGGATCCCGATAAGCAAAATTTGGATGCCTTCTTGCAAAAAGCACATCAACCTTGTAGGGCTACAAGAAAGAGAGAAAAGAATAAGGAAAGAATCTATCTAAATTTATAGGACCTTGTACTTGAAGCTCAATACAAAATACAATCAAGCAAATGATGTTACAATGAAGATCAAGAATAGAACTACATAGAATAGATAATGATTGATCATTTGTAAAAAGTTCTTGCAAAATTCCCAAGATTTTGATATCTTATAATCTCAAAGTTTTAAAAAACTCTTTAGAATTCTTGTAGTGGCTATC
The DNA here is from genome assembly GCA_015680685.1 of Gnetum montanum. Taxonomy (NCBI): domain Eukaryota; kingdom Viridiplantae; phylum Streptophyta; class Gnetopsida; order Gnetales; family Gnetaceae; genus Gnetum; species Gnetum montanum. The sequence goes on from MNCI01006484.1 coordinate 291,923, forward strand.
AAATGGCTAGTGTAAACATCTACTTTGAAGTTGGAATATCTAATTAAGATTGGCCTCAATTTAGGAGAGGTGTCTCATTGGTAGATGGGATGTCTATAGGAAGACATCTACTCTTGTGAAGGATGAATATATGGATCAAGAACTTAGAAGGGGGGTTGAATAAGTTTTTCAAATTAAATATGTACCAAGCACAAAAACACATTAAATTTTACATGGTTCCCAACTTGGGTAGTCCATACTTGAATGGTAGATTCCTTACACACATCCAGACTTTGTTTCTTCAAAAAGTGGTTTGAAAGGCATCACACCCTATACAATCTTTGAGCTATGCTCTGAAGTGTTTCATCACTACAAACCACTCAACCCCACAAGGTTCCAACAAGCTCAAAGTGTGGTTTTAAGGATCCCACAATCCTTACAAAGTTGAGCTCCAATCTCAAGTATTTTGATGCTACAAAACCACTCAATCCCACGAGATCCTAAAAAGCTCAATATGAATGCCATCTCACAAGAAGCACATCAACCCTATAGGGCTATAAGAAAGAGAGAAAAGAATAAGAAAAGAATGTAACTAAATTTATAGGTCCTTATACTTGAAGCTTAGTACAAAATACAATCAAGGAAATGATGCTATAATGAAGATGAAGAATAGAACTGCATACAATAGATAACGATTGATCTTTTGTGAATAGTGCTTACAAAATTTCCAAGATTTTAACATCGTATAGCCTTTGAGTTTTTGAAAACTTCTCAAAATTTATGCACTAGCTACCAAACCACTAGTGTAGACGTCTACTTTAAAGTTAGGATGTCTAACTAAGATTGGCCTTAATTCAGGGGAGACATCTCACTAGAAGATGGGACGTCTATAGGGAGACATCTACTCTTGTGCATAGACATCTACTATTTTTTAGAGACGTCTCCTCAACTTTTAAGCTTTGAATTCTGAGGCTTTCTTCTATTCATTTGTCTTCTTGCCAATCCTTGACGCATCTTCATTTGATTTGTAGCCTTCATTTTCATCCATGTCCATGTGGTCTTCATTTTGACTTCTCACCATAGATCTTGTTTCCTTGAGTTCTTAAATCTCATTGTGGAGTTCTTGTTCATGTTTTTCAAAAACATTATCTTCCAAAAACATTGTATTTTCTTCATTTTTCTTAAGGTTTTGACATACCAAAAGTTCGACAATCTTCCCCTTTTTGGTGATGTCCAAAACTTTAGAAAATGGATTAGTAAATATTATGGCATAAACATTAGATAATAAAAAACTCTTAAGACATATAAATTCTAGTGATAATCAAAGGGTATTGTTGTGGTAAAAATATAAGAGCTTAAGACAATAGGTTTAAAAAAATAGATTTTCATAAACTGTCCAAGGATCAACCTGCATTTATAACATAGATGAATCCATATACAAAGGGAATAAAGTTCACAAACATCTATCCATACATAAACATACAATCACTATCCATCCACAATGTACAAATGTATATCATTCACAAAACTACAAATGTATACTATCCATTGTCCAAAAATTCTTCTCCTTTTTGAACATCACCCAAAATGAGAAACCACTTGACAACTCTAATCACTAACCTCAGTGGCATTATCCAAATCCTCATCAAACATAGCTATAGTAGAAGAAGGTTTCTAGGTCTCCTCATCATCATCATCACTATTGATGTTGTTGTTAGAGACACATTACTCATTGTTGTCGTTTGAAGATGGTATCTAAATTGGAGTCCTTCGTGGATGGAGCTTCATTCAAAATTGGGATGAGATTGGTGAATCCTGCTAGGATGGAGCTTACTAAGAGGATGAAGAAGAACCCTTCCTCTAATAAGTGATAGGATCATCAAGTCTCCATTGAGAATAAGTCCTAAAGATTCTCTTCATGGCCTACTACTCAAATGTCCTCAGAGCATCATCCTGATGATTAGAATTGGGTCTAGGATGATCAATAGACTCCCTCTGGACACATGCCAGTGGTGCATTGGAATCCTCTAAATCAAATGCATTTCCCAAGTCATAAGCCTAAGAAGGCCCATCTACTATTGAGTGTCTAGGTGGGTCTAGACAGTTCTCCTCACTATCTAATATGGGAGGAGTGGTAATCTTCTCAAAGTGCTACCTATTAGGAAGAAGAGGTACTGTAGCTGCATCCATTCTCTTATGAAAGTAAGAAAGATTCCTACCAATCATCCCAATAGTATGAGAAAAGGGCTTAAGTAGCTTCTTCAAAGAAGATCTCACTTGACTACCAATAGATTTAGACCTTCTCAACTAAGCAGAGGCCTAAGATGATGATGCAGATCCCTACTTCCTTAATTTTTGAGGCTTAGTGCTAGGTTCTTCATATTCAACATGGGTGAAGCACCTTTTTCTTAAATACTCACCAAGTCTCTTGTTGCCTTTAAGCAAAGGCATGTCAAGAATGGAAAAACCTCTTTGTTGGATTAGCAAACTGATGAGCTGAGGATGATCATAGATTCTCTCCTTGGTGAACAAACCCAACATGTCTTGGTAGAGAGTATGACCCAAGTCCAAAGGTTTTCCTATGAGAAGGAAATACAGAATAAATGCTTGGGCTAGCAACAAATAGTTATAGCTTTCCCTTTTTACAATGATATTATATAAAATAATTAGGGAGAGAATGAAAGCATGTGGATCCATATGACTCCTATAAATTCTTCCTCTACATAGAGAGATTAATTGCCCAAACAAAGCATTTCAAAATTCATCTTGGAAAATACGAATCACACTATTCATGAAAATGTCATTCATGGATTGAATGATGACCCTGAAAACATCAGCATCAAATATTTGAAGAATTGCATTAACTACTTGAGGAGAAATGCCAATCAACATGCCCCTAGGAATGGTAGTAAAAGCCCTAATAGAAGCAATTATAATCATAATGTTACTATAGAATTCTCTTATGAGAATTTTAGGAACACAAAAATTTGTGGAATTGAATGAAACCCAATTCAAAACTTTAAAAAACCCCATCAATTTCTTCTAATGACACTGCTAAAAACAAAGAGAATGCTCAAAGAGAATAGATATGGTTCGAGCTGCCTCAAACCTATATTGGGCCTTAATGGATTTGAATAATGAAGAATATGTGCTTGCAGTGCTGAAGGAGGCTTCCATTGACTTCTTTCTCTTACTAGGCAATGACCTTGACATTTCAACCTTTTTGTGGACCATGGATTTTGAAGACAAATGTACAACTCACTATTGTTGGAGTAGCCTTGGTCATCTACCATTGGTCATCTATGCTTGCATGTGGAAGAATGAAAGAGAAATGAAGGTTTGGACTTATATAATCATGGTTGTCAAGGATTTTTTATGAAAAGATAGAAATCTCCTTTGAGATATAGATTTCTATGCTACTTCTATCAAAAATTAGGTAGGTGTCTCACTAGGAAAGTAGACATCTCAAAGTAGATATCTATATTCTTATGAAGTTGTCTCATGATAGATGTCTTTAGATAGACATCTTAGAAAGAAAAGGTTAAGGTTTGACTACCAAGGATTATAGTCCTAAGAGATATTCAAAATGAATTAAAGACTTAGCTCTACTTAGCTTTCTTGTTGAAGCAAATGAAGGTGCCTAAGGAGCTTGAGGATTAGATAGTTCTTTTGAAGTACCTCCTCTCATGCATATTTCTTCTATTTCTAAAGACTGAATTTCTTTCAAAAATTTTTTGAAGAGGATTCTCTCACTATATTCTCCCTTCATTTTGATTCTCCATACCTTCTTGACTTCTTCTCCCTTTTTATTTATCCACCCTTTCCTTTTATTCTACATAGTTTCCTTTTTAGATATATTTGGATATGACTAAAGAGTTTTGTGATATGTCCAAGTGTTCATATGATAAAACTTTAAATTGCAATCCCATTGCTTATGCCCAAATCTATTACAATAATATCACCTAACCCTTTTGTTTTGATTAAAGTTATTAAACCTTGGAGTTTCTCTTTGTTTGAATGTAGTGCTACTAGTTATCTCAATTTTTGAAGTCGCCTTTTTTTTCAAATAAATTTTGTGTGGATGCTTGTTCTTGTTAATAGTATACTAGTCTACTTTTATTGTTTGGACTTCTTCCATTCCCATGAACTATTCGGAGGGATTCTTCTCCTTTGACCAACCTCTCATTTACAAGTTTAGCATCTACAAGTTCTTCCTTAACCTGCTCATAGGAGAGGGTGAGTTTTTTGTTCTCAGCCCTTAACTCTATGGTTTCTTTTGTGAGATCTAAAATTTTCATATTTAATAAAGAGACATGTTAATCCTTGTTTTTTAATTCCTTCATTAACTTTATACAAAGATTTTAAAGAGATAGAAGTTCATTGCACAAGAGATCATACCTTTCTTCATCAATTTCCATTTGATCATCATCATCAAATAAGTTAGCATCATCATTTGTGAGAGCCATGCATATGAGATGTGAATCTTTTAAAGTGTCATCCACCTCTTCTTCACTTTGCTCTTCATCATCCCAGCTTGTGTAGAAGTTTGTCTTTTTCATATCCACATCAATATTTTCTTTTTGTTGTAACCTACCATTGTTAGGACATTTGAAGGCCACATGGCCTCTTCTACCACATACCAAACATTCTATTGAAAAAGGATCAAATTTGAATTTTAAAAATTATTGCCTTTATCTTTACCTTTGATGTTAGATTGGTTGGGTCTTGGTTGATTGAAGCTTCTTCATTTTCTTACTAGAAGCCTTTAAACTCTTCTTAATAGAAGAGTTATTTCTTCCTCACTATTCATTTCTTATTCAGCCCATTCCTTCTCTTTAGATGTTGATTTCAAGGCAATAGGTTTTACTTTTATTGCTTCTTCGCTTATGAGATTCATTTCACAACCAATAAGACAACTTTTGAGCTCCTTAAATTTTAGGACCAAAAACCTCTAATTTCTTTCATTGTTATAACCTTAGGTCTAAATTCAAGCTATAGTGTTCTAATCATTTTTATGATTACATCATTTTCAAGAAGGTCCTTTCTTGTATCCCTAATTGCTACAACTAGATCATTTGTCTTAGAAAAATAATCTTTAATCTTTTCAACTTCCCTCATTTTAGGTTTGTCATATTTATTTTGCAATACCAAAAGTTTTAATTATTTGACTACGGATGTGCCCTCATAGGTAGCTTCTAAGGTTTCCCAAATTTCCTTAGTATTTCTACATCTAACTATTCTATTAAATTCAAACTTATTTAATGCATAATATAAACAAGTTTTTGCTTTAGAATCTTACATAAACTTATCTCTTTTTTCAGGCATCCACTTATTCTGTGGCTTGAGGGCCTTTGATGTGTTGTCAATAGGTAGTGTGTATCCTTAAAGAATTGATTACCATACCTTAAATTCCATTGACTCAAAGAAGCCTTGCATGCTTGCCTTCCTATAAGAAAAATCAAACTCATCAAACATTAATGGATTTATGTAGGATGTCCCCTCCATAGTTTACTCTTGAAAGTTGAAGCACAAACTTGAGAGTACCAGGCTCTGATACCACTTGTGGATTGAGAACTTAGAAGGGGGATTAAATATGTTTCCCAAATTAAAAATGCACTAGCCACAAAAACATACCAAAGTTTACGTGGTTTCCCAACTTAGGTAGTCCACACTTAGAGGGTAAATTCCTTGCACACCTCTTGACTTTGTTTCTTCAAAAAGTGGTTTGAAGGGACCACATCCTATATAAGCTCTAAGCTTCACTCTATAGTGTTTCATCATTGCAAAACCACTTAATCCTAAAAGGTCCCAACAAGCTTCAAATATGGTTTTAAGGATCCCACAACCTTTATAAAACTAAGCTCCTCTTTGAAGTGTTTTAATACTACAAAACCCCTCAATCTCATAGGATCATCACAAGCTCAATATGAATGCCTTCTCACAAGAAGCATATCAACCTTGCAAGGCTACAAGAAAGAGAGAAAAGAATGTAACTAAATTCATAGGTCCTTGTACTTGAAGCTCAATAAAAAATACAGTCAAACATATGATGTTACAATGAAGAGCAAGAATAAAAATGCATAGAATAGACAATGATTGATCTTTTGTGAATAGTGCTTGTATAATTCCCAAGATGTTAACATCTTCTTAGAGCCTCATACTTTCTAAAAACCCCTCTAAATCAGTACAGTAGCTACCAAATGACTAGTGTAGATGTCTACTTCAAAGTTGGGACATCTAGCTAAGATTAACCTCAATTCAGGAGAGACGTCTCACTAGCAAATGGAACGTTTATAATGGGACATCTATAGGGAGACATTTACTCTTGGACATAGACATCTACAATTTTTTAGAGACATCTTCTCAACTTCTAAACCTTTAATTTTTGAGGCTTTCTCATATCAATTTATTTTCTTGCTAGTCCTTGGAGCATCTTCACTTGATTTAAAGCCTTCATTTTTGTCCATGCTCATATAATCTTCATTTTGAAGCAAATCATCCCTTATCACTCCAACTGGCATCCACCAGTTAGGGTTGGTTCTCATATGTATAAATAAACATACATAGCATAGAAGATGATATAGAAGTAAGAGTCTAGGAGAAGTGTTAGAGTGTGTGAGTCTGGAGAACATATCAGTTTTTTGATGCATCTTGCTCAGAAACTAAGCATTCTATCCTTTGCTGAAAGAGATATCATTCTTTGATGTGTCTTGCTCAAGAACAAGCATTCCTTTCAATTTTGTAATTCTGTTGTGTGCAATAGAATGGTGTGTGTTTGTGTATCTCTGTGTTATTACATGTGCATTCAAATGAGCATTTGTGTTATTGCATTGTGAGCGCTGCGTATTCGACAAAGGTGAAAGCAAAATCGGCATGATGCTCAGCTAGCTGTGCTCTGAGATACCCTGGGTAATTATTAGAAAGATGGACAGGGACATGACCAAAGCATGCCCACCATGACCAGAACATAGTGGAATCAGTAGATGGCATGGACTGTGGATTAAACTCAATGCGATACATATGGAAATCACTGGGCTGGTAGTATGGCCAATTGAGACAATCATTATTGTACCATCTATCAAAATCTAAATAACTAATTTTAACATCAGTAGCCAGATGGATATAGGGAGAAGGAATAGCCATTCTAGTGGTTCGGATAGATGTCATAGGATAAGCAGTAAAAACTCTCTGGGTGATAGAGGAATTAAACTGGTGTGCTTCAATTAGTGAGCAGAATTCTTCCTAGCTAGATTGGTGTCTGGTGGTCTCAATAAAATACTGTGAAAAACTAAGAAATCTTTCATGAGTTGTACAAGGACGTAAACGCCTAGAAGAATAAAGAGTCCATCCTTCGCCTCATAATAATTCTGTACAAACTTCAAACATTAGTAGGACTAGGGAACTGGAGTTCCCTAGTTAGGAAATCAGCTAAACAATTTTTATGCCCTTCAAGATATTCACTATCAAATTCAAAATTAGCTAAAAACAAACTCCATCGTATAAACCGTGTATGAGCCACCTTAGATAAATTTTTGGATTGCAAATATTTGTTAAAATGTTTTAAATCACTTCAGACAATAAATATTTGGGGCTAAAAGAATAACCAAAACTTCTCGATACCTTTGACAATGGCAAGAAGTTCTTTATGAGAACTATGGTACTTTTGTTGTGCTTCATTGAATTTTCCAGAAGCATATCTGCAAATCCTGATAATATTATCTTATTCTTATTTTAACGTGGCTCCCTAGAACTGCTCAGAAGCATCTGTTTCAAGAATGAATTTACCTTCTCCTGGTAAGAATAATGGTGGTAAATTTTGATAGGTTTTTTTGATGGTTTTGATAGCTTCAGTACATCTATTATTCCATGGAGGAGAATGTTTCTGCAGTAACTGATTTAGTACATCTCTTTTTTGGGCAATATTCTTAAAGAAACCAGAAACATAATTTATACATCCTAAGAACTTCTAGATCTGTAATTTATTTTCTAAAACATCTGGAAACTTAATTATGCTTTGTACAATATGTGGTGTAATTGAATGATTCCTGCTGAAATTTCTAAACCTAAAAATTCTATTTGGGGTTTTCCTATTTTCATTTTTGTTGGAGAAAGGACAAGACCATTTTTATTAACAAGGTCAGCAAAAATCTTTAGATGTTCAATGTGTTCTTTTGCAGATTTGCTAAGTATTAGAATATCATCTATATATGCTAAAATAAAAGGATAAGAGTGGAAAATTAAATCCATCATTTTTTGGAAAATGGATGGAGCAATTTTTATCCCAAATGGTAAAACATTCCACTCATAGAGTCCATCGGGGACCGTAAAGGCAATCTTCCAACGATCTTCAGGACGAACTTGTATCTGCCAAAATCCTGATTTTAAATCAAACTTGGAATACATGTTAGTATGTGGCAGTCGTTGGAATAGATCATCCTTATTGGGAATAGGATGTTGTACAGACTTGATAATATCATTCAGAGGTTTATAATTTACAAATAAGCATTTCTTACCTCGGACTAATTCAACACGTTTATTCACGAAGAATGCAGCACAGGCAAACATGTTTATACTTGTTCTAATCAATTGTTTGTGCAAAAGATCCTGAATTTTAGTTTCGCATTCTTTTCAAAGGCTTGGTGACATGCCTATGTGCTGAGCTGTGGACTTAACCTTAACCCTGTTTTTAAGTCAATCCGACACCAATGTTCTTTTTTATGTTGGAATGCGGTGGGATCATCACTAGAAAATTGTAATAATGTTTGTTTAAGATCATCAAAGATAGATTTTTGTACTTCAATTTGGTTGACAATCCAATTTTCTCATTTTTCATTCTTTTTTGGGATTTTTTGGGTTTTGAATTTTTGCCTAGCATTAATCCTAGAAAATGTATACTTATCTAAATGGATTTGCATGTTAGTGATGGCTATGTCATAATATTGTAAATTATCAGCTCCTATAAGACAGTCATAGGAAGGTAATGGAAATTGACAAACTTTAAAATATACTATTGTATTATCTGTCATTAATATAGGAAGTCTGGCTTGTTTTGTCAGGAGCCTCTTTTGGGTGTTAAAATAAATATGGGATGGTTTCTTTTCTTCCCAAAAACATAATGGTATGGTTTCTTCTCGTGCGAGAGAAACCTCTGCTCCTGTATCAAACAAACAATCTATTTTATACCAACGATATTTAGGCCATGCTATAGTGAATGAACATGCAGGTAGGATTGGTCGTGAGTCATTGTAGTTGACTTCTAGAATAACGCCTACCTATTTTGTTTCTTTTTCATATGCTTGTTGCTGCCAAATTTCTTCTTAATGTTCTAATTTTTCTATTTCTTCTATGGCCTGTTGGATGAATCTTTTTAGTTGTTTTATCCGGTATTGACGCCACATAGATGTTTGGATATTAGGTATGTCATTTCCTAAGCTTGGATCCCGAGATGTTTGTGTACTTTCTAAATCTTCTTCCTTTTGGGAATCTTGGAAAAATCCTATGGATTCCTCCATCATTTGTTTATGAGCCTCTATCTCATTTCGCTTACTTTTTACCTTGTGTTTATAGGCTCTAAATTTATGTAAATCATCTAGAGGAACTTTTTGCCATTTCTTTTCTAATTTTCTAAGTTGACTTTTTAACATGGAGTAAGTTGGGTCTCTATCATAGAAATCATCACTTTCTGATTCTTCATTCATGTAAACATGATACATGTATCCTGATGAATCAGAATCATAAGAATATGTCCCTAGTTCATTATGATAAGAGGGAATATTTTCAAATTCCATTTCACTGGAAAATTGATCTGCTGATTCTAAGTAAATATCTCCATTGGAGAATGATAAATCGAAATCATATGTTAAGAAAAAGTCATCCTCTGTGATTTTCATTGTTTCTATAAAATTGATCTTATGTGGATGATCATTTCTTTTTGGACATTGGTTGGAATAGTGTTTTCCTGAGCAGATGAAACATCTAACTTCTTTTGATTTGTATGGCCCTTGTTTTCTTTTAAACATTCCTTTAAAAGATTTTTGTGGCCAATTCTTTCGCTTTATCTAAGGTTGATATTTCTTTCTCCATGTCTTCTTTGGTTTTGAGTATTTTCATGAACGTTGTGGTGGTTTGCACTCACATGGCTCATTTTCATTTTTTCTATTTTTTATTAATTGTGAAAAATTGTCCTCTGGACACATTTGTAAGCATAAGTCATTCCCTATTTGTTTAGTAAGTGATTCTATTAATTTCTATGTTTTTTGTTGTACACAGATCTCTTGTGACATTCTCCAAGAATTGACGAATGGCATTAAAACTCATTTCCTCCAGATCTTTTTCTTCGCTCTGGAGCTGGGACCTATAGTAATTAGAAAATGGTGCTGGAAGGCATCCTAACAAATGCTCTTTTGCCCCTATGTCATGTATGAGTTTTCCATAGTAATACCATTCTTCCATGATGTCAAAAAATGGAGACATATCTTGTATTTTATGTAATCTAGAATCATAAAACAAAGTCCTATATGTGCTATCCCTATCAGCTTTATTACCTAAGAATTCTTTTGTAATAGCATTCAGGAATATAATATGGGGGTTATTTAACAGCTTCTTTCGAACAGGTGCTTCTATGAAGTTCCACCATCATTTTAACATCCCTTCAAAGTTTAAAGTTGCATTGAGTATGGCATGTTCATACAACTTTTACAACTTTTTTTCTAAGACAATCTATCTAGAGATAAATCCACTAATTTTATCGATTTCCTTTTGTCGTTCCCTAATGGATTTGTTGTCCATACTAAAGTATGGTGGTGGTTTCTCTAATGTCCTTCTAACTTGCATAGTTGTTAGATCTTTTGGATCTTGAAATATCATTCCTTGTTTTTGTAACATTTTTTTCTCCTCTTCATCTAATGAACCTTCACTTCCTATATAGAGTGTTCCATTATCTTCTTCATTAGCATGAATTTCTTCTTCTTCCTTGCCTTTCTCATATTTTGAAATTGTATGAAAAAGTCTTCTCCTTTGAACCCATTGTTTAGATTTCTTTTTATTTTTAGGAGTAATTGGTGGAGAGTCTATGTAAAGATTTTCTAGATCTAATGTCTGTGACTGTTTTCCTTTCTTAGACTTCTCAATTTTTTGTTTTGATACCCATATTTGGTGTAATTCTTGTACCTCCTTTTGTACATTCCTGACTTCTACATAGGTCATTAAGTTTTGATCACTAACATAAGCTAATTTGTGATTGTTACAATTCCGAACTTTACTCTTTCTCTTTCTGATCCACATTTGTTTAATAGTTTAATGCTTATTACATATATTCTAGTAAATATTATAGATAGTCGTGTGTATTGCATGATAGGTACTAGGTTAAGTTTTAAATTATTCAGTTCTATTAGTATCCAAACTCTCTTGCCATTTGGACAACAAGCTTTGTCCGTAGGATCTACAAACTTGGAATATGGAACAAATATCAATACAGAAGATCTCCCTATCCATAGACTTTTTCCAGATCTAGAAGATCCGTTAGAGAAATACTATGAACAAAAGAAAGCTAAGAAATCCCTGTTTAAATCACCATCCAAATCCCGTAGATACTACGTGGAACTAAAACCTCCAAAATTTCTACCTTATGATCCATTACCAAAAGGTCAACAATCTCTCCCTTTTTGGTGATGTTCGAAATTTAAGAAAATGGGTTAATACATATTATGACATATACATTAAATAATATTAAATGAAAAATTAAGATGTATAAATTCCAATGATAGCCAAGGGTGTCACTGAAATAAGAATATAAGGGCTCAAGATAATAGGTTCATCATAAGAAGGGCTAATAACAACAAGAGATCTCCATAAACTAGGGCCGACCTATCTCTATAACATAGCTGATGAATTTGTATATAAAAACATGAAGTTCACAAAGATTGTTCATACATAAGCACATCACATACAAGAGCCATAATATACTATCGCTATCCATCCATAATGTACAAGTGCATACAAACCACAAAATATCCAAAATTCTTCACATGTTTGGACATAACCCGAAGGGAGGGGGTGCTAATCACCAACCTTTGTAGCCTCATTGAATCATCATCAAATGCAGCAACTGCATGAGAAGGCCTGTAGGTCTCCTCATCATCATCATCATTGCTGGTGCTGGCACTGATGCTAGAGACATGCTACTTGTCATCATTATCAGAAGAAGGAACATGGACTAGAGCCCTCCTAGGACGAAGCTTCACCCAAAATTGGGATGAAGAAGGTGGATGAGATAGGGCCTACTGAGAAGATGAGAAAGTTGCATTCCTTAAATAAGTGATGGGGTCCACTGGTCTCATTTAAAAAGAAGACCTAGAAATGCTCTCTATGGCATGCTACTCAAAAGTCTATGGATCATCACCATGAGGATGAGAATTGGGTCCAAGCTACATAGGATTAGGAATCTCCCCCTAGACTTGTGCTAGTGGTGCATCAAGCTCCTCAAAATTAGATGCATTTCCCAAGTCATATACCCAAGAAGGCCCACCAACTTTTGAGTGTCTAGCAAAGGCTAGATAGTCCTTGTCACTATCTGTATTGGGAGGAGTGGTGATCTCAAATTGCTACTTGTCCAAAGGAAGAGGTACTCCAATTGTGTCCATTCTCTTATGAAGGTAACAAAGATTCTTACTAATCATCCCATTAGTACGAGCAAAGGGCTTAAGTAGCTTCTTGAAAGAGGATCTCATCTGGCCACCAACTAATTTGGGCCTTCTCAATAGAGGAAAGGCCCAAGATGGTGATGTAGATCTCTTCTTCCTTGGTTTTTGTGGCCTAATGCTGGGTTTTGTTGCTTTAGCATAGGTGGAGCTCCTCTTTTCTAAATACTCACCAAGGCTCCTCTTGCCCTTAAGCAAAGGCATATTAGAAATGGGAACAACTCTCTGATGGATTAGCAAACTAAGGAAGTGAGGATGCTCATAGATTCTCTTATTGGTGAACAAACCCAACATGTCTTGGTAGAGAATATGACCCAAGTCCAAAGGTTGTCCAATGAGAAGGCAATAAAGAACAAATGCTTGGGTTGGCAACATATAGTTTTAACGTCCCCTTTTTACAATAATATTGTATAAAACAATGAGAGAGAGGAGGGAAGCATCCAAAGCCATCTAACTCCTAAGAATTCTCCCACTACATAGAGACACTGACTACCCAAACAAAGCATCACAAAATTCATCTTGGAGAATAGGAATCACAACATTTGTGAAGATATTAGTCATGAAATAAATGATGACCCTATGAACATCAACACTGGATATCCCAAGAATTGCATTTACAACTTGAGGAGAAATCTCAATCAACATCCCTCCTGCCATAGAAGTAAAAGTCCTAATTGAAACATTTGTAATGACAATATTACCATAAAATTCTCTTATGAGAATTTCAGGCACACAAAAATTGATGGAAATAAATGAAACCTAGTTCATGGGAATAAATGAAAACAAATTTGAACACAATCCAACAATTTTGAATCTTTGATATATTTTAATTAATTAAATATTCAATAAATTAAAAATTCCAAGAAAATGTGAAATAAACCATGGATCCAAAGTACATGAATTTCATAGTATTGTTCTAAAATAATGTTAGACTCTATGAGGCCCTTAAAATAATTAACAAATAGAAATAAATAGTAAACTTGAATCAAAAGTCTTCATATTAACATAGATGCATCAAGCACATCTACAAATACATATGAGCCTTAAAAACAAATTCAGGTCTAAAATATGTAATAGATTACTAAGGTCACATGTACAAATGTTGGGCATTATAGAACGCCAATATGATGGTTGACATTAATTAATGTAAGCTATATATTGAAAGTACAATACAAATGTCAAATCATCTAAACTTGATATCATATCCATAGCCTTCTAGTTTAGATACAGGAAAATTAACTCCACCAATTCGCTTTAGTAGTCTTACAACTAATCATATGGAAAGTCAAATGAAAGAAAAACATATTAATTCATTTAACAAATAAATTGCTATTTGAAAAAGAAGAAAACTATAGGAGCTGTGTTACCATCTCTACATTTATTTTCAATATCATTGCCAATGATACAATATTCAACATTCAACAAGGAATATTAGAACCAAGATAGTGCACATTAGTAATTTTTTTTGCACAGCCAGGTGGCCAACAAGTGTAAGAATCCTACGAAACAATATTTCAGAAATCAAATGCAAGAATCCTACAAAACAATATTTCAGAAATCAAATTATTGCAAATCTTGACAGAAGTATGAAGGCAGCCACAACCAACAACAATCAACAAACCATAATAAATGATAATAATAAATAAGTTGCTAACACACTCTAATACTAAGCAACTGTAATATAACATATGTATAGCTATTAGAGAAGATCTAGTAGTAGCTATGTTGCTTTCTTTTCTGTAATAGAGATACAAAAGCCTTAAATTTCCTATACAAAATATACATGAGGCAAAAGCTAAAGATTTAGCATAGAAAGTCATATTCCCATTCTTCTAACAAATTTTGTGCATTCTGATTTTGTGATATAGAGGATGCATGTTTTCATGTTTCACTACAGCTGATAATTGACTCCGTTTAGAAATAAAATCATTCCAAGGACAAAAGAAAAATGAAGACGTGCTACCAGTTTTTGTTGCATACGAAACATAAGATTTCCTCAAATAGGTTGATTAATCTTTGCATAAGCATTTGAACCAATCTTCAGAGGAATGTTATTCAGCCTACTCTTCTGGAACATTATCCAATTAGCTACTTCCTGCTGATGTCATTTTGTTTACATGGTCCCATATTTCCTGTCAAGCACTGTCGGTGACGAATTAGATGTACCATGTTCTTCCCATGTTGCCTGGCTTGTACCATGCACTTGTCCATAACCATCATTACTTCCACTTGCCTAGAGGTCAATAGCAACTAAAAATTAAAATGAAATCAAGAATTTCCTAAAGGTCAAAAGGTTCACATGAAAAAGCTTTGTGATCTTACCACCTCAAGGCAAGCATCTAAGACGGTCATGCCTGGCAAAGCAAATATCCCATGCTGCAACAGCAGAGAAATAATAAAATTTCCATTTGAATGGGCACGTCGAAACGTTGGTGAAACAGACCAAGATCATACCTGGTGCTGAACTCTTGTTCTGTACAGAAATGCTGCACAACATGCTCCTGTTGATAGAACTAAGAAACTGCACGTCATTAGAATTGAGTTATGAATTTTGTAGTCCCCCATCCCACCACTCAAAAAATAACATATGATTAAACATGAAGTGAGAAGAGTTTAAGATAATTCCTCTTATGCAAAAATAATAAAATTACATAGAGGATAGTTCATCATATACACTTGGTAAGAAATTGTTTGTAACAGTGCACGAAATCAGGAACCGTGTACAATGCTTTATCATAGAAAACCTTCTGCTTCACACTTTCAATAATTTAATGTAACACAGCCCGAATCATTCCCATGGTGTATACACAAATGCAACAAGAGCTGTAAGTGACTCTGCAGGGATCCAAACATACGTCTATGTAGGAGCACAATGGCTACACTGTTGAGCTGTCAACTGGATCCTAGAATAGTTAAATATTTAGCATAAATAATACCAATAAGATATGATGATTTGTTTGTTCTCTGTAAGTAAAGAAAAATCAAAGTAAAATGAATATTAGTATCTTAAAATGCTTTTGAAATGTTCAACATTGCATCTGGTCAATGGACTGCAGCAATCTCATTGGAGTTGTGTTACTACATAACTGATCTAAACTCTGCAAGTCACCCTGATTCTTGTGTTCATTCCCTTGGTTGACACAAAAGTTGAGAACGTGTAGCTGTGATTGAATGATGTCTCTTTTAACGAGAGTCAAGGCATACGTTGGCAGTGTGCGCAGATGATCCAACAACTTCAAAGAATTCAAGGAATTCAGAACACATGCAACGCACAAAGCAGGAATAAAAAGCAAATAAGGTTAAGTGGAAGATCAATTTGTGTTGAAAAATTTGATCCTGTTTAAGCATTTTCAATATCTATGTCGTGAAGGATGTGTAATAAATATAAAATATAAAATATAAAATGAGGATAGAAACACTCTCAGCGATAACGGAAATTTTCCCAGTGTATCTGAAAGTGGCATTGCGGTATCACCTGTTTATAGGAGGCCATGTGGCCTACCTAAGAGTGAAACAAGAAGGGCGCACTATAGTACCCAAGTATTCCAATCCTATAAAGTTAAGAATTATATTATTCTTTTCTTACTAATTGCCTAAATCTGTTGTTTCTGGAAAAAAGACAAATCCCCACCATTAAAAATGAAATGTTAAGATCATCTGAACTCACGAATTTGGGGCGTTAACATTGATGACACAATGCTAATGTCATGAACCAATAATGACTTTGACATTATATAAATTTTATGAAACTGTTCAAAGTAGTAAACTTAGGAAGATCAAAATGTCATGAAGGCATTGGGCTTCATATCACAGTGCAACCCTGTTGAACTAAATTGAATTGTTTTGGAAATACATTTTCTATGTTTTCACATATCTGGGATTCAACAGCATCAACCCAGAAACCTGAATATCAATGCTGCTAAATTATAAAGAAATTTTCCTTTCCTTGAGAGAGTAGTAAGAAAATTCAGGGGGCTCATAACCTACATGCAACCAAATATGCCAAATGTTGCCCATCCTTTCAGCTTGTCACTTGTTTTTTTCTGCTTGTAATCTGCACATGTAGAGTAGTGGCTATTACATTGGTTTCATGATTATGATAACAATCAAAACGGTGGCTATAGCAATAAATATTTATTATCAACAATGGATTTTTGTCATTAGAAATAAAGGCTAAGAAATAAAAAGACTACGTACTGCAAAATTTTCCCAGATAGAAACTGACGGGATCATATCCTTCTATTGGGATAGTTATGTTAACAACATACATGGACTCTTGAGCCTTGACACCTGAAAATACAACAGGTATAACCACAGTTGACACATCTGTGTGAACACAAGAAGGTTAATGCAAAGTGCAGGTTTTACATTGCCAGTTCACATCTAGAATTGTTGGTGACAAGGTTGTTGGTGGCTTCCCAAGTGCAGCAGATCCAGATAGCGAAACCTTCAGACCATGTGGATGAACCTAAGAACAACTAAATTTAATGACTTTTAAAATCAGGAAGGTGGTGACAAAAAGGTTCTTTTGTACTTCACGTATACAAATCTTACTGTGTAAAAAGGCTTTCCCACATGTCCAGAAAGAGAAGAAATTGCCGTGAAATAAAGTGAAACTTTGGATACTTCTGTCATAAAGCTGCATTTGAGACATGCATTCAATCAAAATAGCATTCTAGATAAGAAAATCTAACTTACACAGACACGCAAGACCAAGCAAATTTAAAAATTTTTATATACAGTTATAATATAAGAATGAAATGCATCAATGCACAAAAAATAAACTAGAAATCCGATTAAACAGCCAAAACAAGCATGCTGAAAATGAAAACATTATGTATGAATCATAGATGACAACCCACCTCTACGAATTAGAGAAGCAAACTATCTAGCTCTAAGGAAAACAACTAGAAATTACATTACTCAGAAAAATGAAAAATGTCTGAACAAGATGGCATTACGCACAGATCATAGCAGATAACTCATATTTACAAACTAGATAAGTAAACTAGCTAGCTCTAATTCAGGGATAGGTCACTCACCAGCATTACAAGAAGCCAGGGCATGTACTTGAATACTGATAGGCACAGATTCATGCCAAGGGAAAAATAAGGCAACAGTATGGAACATTCCAGGAGAGATCCTGAAACTTGAAAAATAGAGAGCTACAACAGAGATTTAATGTTGAAGGTCAACGCTAGATAGGAAAGTAATAGGCAAATGCCGGACCCTTAGTATCAATTCAAGGAAAAACCAAAATCAGTATCCACCCAAGATTTGTCAACAAAACGACCATTTTCTTGGAGGGAAAATTTTGAAATGGAAGGAGCAGGAGCGGGAGTGAGTGCAATGGTGGATGTGGTAGCGGGCATCAGCGAGGGAGCTAGTGATGGCGGACAAGATGGCACAAGGGGAGGTGTAGGCTCCGATAGGGGTGTGAATGTGCAGGCAACCACAGGCGGGGAAGTCATTGGACATGGATCGGGGAATACTGATGGCTAGATTTGGACTCTGGGGGGAGGGCCTGGGGGTGAGAGTGCCTACTGGAATGAGGTGAAGACCAAGAGCAGGAGGAATCAAGGCCTGCTATCACAAGAGGGTCATGTGCGACTACAGATGCAAGGCCGCTCCAAGGAGGAGATACAAATGATGGAATGCAGCCTCATTGGCAAATTTGTGTTCAAGGGAGTAAGGCCCAAACTAGATCTCATTGCGAAGTGGGCACAAACCATGTGGAAAGCTGGGGATGTTGGGGTCTGCTACCTATCAAGTGACCTACTATTGTTTAATTTCTGGTCTGTGGAGAAGCATGATCAAGTTTTGGCTGGGAGGCCCTAGTTTTACGGGGCACAAAGGCTTGCCTTGACCCCATGGAGACCAAGGGCACACAAGGAAGAAGACTTGTTTGCTAGAGTGCCAGTATGGATTAGGCTGACCGAGATCCCATGGGAGATGTGGATGCCGGATTTCCTTAAAGCATTCACAGGCGTCTTTGGGGATCTCATTACATTAGACCGATTCACTAACTCCATGATGCAAATAGGCTTCACACGCTTTTGTGTTTGGAGGCCACTTTCATTGAAAGACCTAGTCAAAGAAGGCACATTGGATTTCCCAAACGGTGAGGAAACCTTCAAGATTGAATATGAGAACTTGGAGGAATCCACTCCAGTGACAAAGGCTGTGAAGAGTTGTGAATTCTGTGGAAAGGCTGGACATTTGGCAGCCAATTCCAAAGTGTGGCAGAAAGCTGAAACTACGGTAAAAACCAAGGGCAAGCAAGGGAATGCAATGGGTTGGTTTCAAGTCCAAAAGGAGTAGGCAGTCCTAGTGCCCATAGTGATAGCAGTGTCCCCAAAAATGACTATTGAGGAAATGCAGCCAAGGGGCCTAAGATTGAAGGAGGGCCTGAGAATGAGTGCTCACTCCTGCAATCCCCTTGCACACCAAGGGGGAGTAAGAGCAACAAGGGGGGAGGGGGCTTGTTAGTGCCAGAGCTCCCACCACTGGGGGTTGGGTGTTTGTCATTCGTGGGTCTTCTAGATTGTCAATGTTCGAAATTTGAGGGGAGATTGTTCAAATTCGAGAAGTATTGAGTAAAAGGAACACAAACATTGATAACAAGCTGAGGAGGCTGCTCTTAGAAGTCATTTAGAGGATGAACTCCATTAGCAGATTCATGAAAACCTTCAAAGGAAGACGATGGAAGCCAAGCAACAAGAGTGAGAAGAGGTTAAGAGACAGGAACAAGAAGCTCGAGAGTAAAGGGAGATGCAAGAGAGGTTTTCCAACAACCATGCATCAAGTGCCAAACACTAGTTCAAGGCTAGTTAAGTGTTCCATATGTCACTTTGAATATTAACAATGATACCCTTGTAGCAAGACTTGACAAAATATGTCAAACATATATTGTTTGCTTTGCACCCAGACAAGGGAGGATACTTAGGCAAGGAGGAACATAAAAGGAGACTAGAGAGGTATAAGATTATCCAGTAGGTGACAGGGTTTCTTTCATCCCAAGAGAATAGGGAGATTATGGATCGGATGCCTTAACAAGAGAAGCCACGTTGTGCTTGTAGATCTTTACCTTTCCCATGATGATGTGCCATTGTTGTCCTTATGGGAATATGAACCATGTTCGACTTTTTGGTTTTGTGGGAGACCATGGTTATGAGGTCAAAGATAGTTCTATCTTTGTTATGAATTGTGTTTTTCGTATTTGCAATTTAGTTTTCTAGTTGCTAGGCCTTTCAAAATATGGGAAAGATCCCTCCCATTATTTTTGTTGTCTTACCTATTTCAAGGGGTTTCTCTCCCTTGCTTTTCTATATGCATTCATATTATGCCCTATCTCCCCACAATGGGAGCACAATTTAGGGCCCAACACACAAGAGCCCTTCTTGTAACTGATTTTGCACACTTCATGCATCATGTGGGCAAATTTTCACATACAAACTTGAGAGTTAGGTTTCTCCATTTGCTTCTAAACTTGACCTCGTGTACCTCAAAGGCACACTGCAATGGCATCCAACACCATTCTTGATATTGAAGCTATGACCTTATCAAATTTACTCAATTCTCCAAACCCTCCCAAAACATATTCCAAGAGCTTCGTATCCTAGAATTCCATGAGAAAATATAAAATATGAACCTAGATTGGAATTCTTTCAAAAAGGGTTGGATTTGATTGAGCACAAGGCTTCCGTTTTGCCAATGCAAGGCCTTTGGGAGCAAAAGACCAAGGCCCTCTTTCTAAAACCTTGTCCCTCTTCTTTGTTTTGGAAAAATCAAACCTAAGTAATCCTTCATGGAGGGCAAAAACCTGAACATTGTCATCCTTCCATTTCTCAGATGTCCATGCCCGAATCTAATACAAGCATGACCTAGAGCCGAAAGACATAAACATTGCTGACAAAATGTTATGTAGCCAAAGCTCTACTTGAGTACAAACATCATCTTATATTGGCATTTCAACGGTCTACCCTCTGATTTCTATTTCAATCACCATGGCAGCCCTTAGAGACCAATGCACCAAACAGGTGCTGATCCTGCCAACCAGTCCTCAAAAACCAACAAAAGCTTCAACAAAAAAATTAGAAAAAAAAAAACATACCAGTTCAGGTCACTGTTCATGCACCGTTCACCTCCTACACACCTTCCTATACTACCCTCCATGAATGCCCCTTTACAACTTCATACACTAAGTGTTCACTTATTCTGATGGTAATGACTCAAATTAATAAAGTCAAAAGTACTTGCATGTACATGGCTAATGATATGAACTATTTGAACAAAATGAAATGTTTATCAAGACATTATAAGTTTCTACATTAAAAGACTAGATTTACAAAGGTTATGCTCCTAACTCTAACAAAAGTGGGTTCTGATGACACCACCAAGTAATGGTGATATGTAATGCTTTATATATACTGTTTTTTATGATTACATGTCTTACAGTAATGACTACATTTTTCACTTCATGTACTAATATGCTCATGTACACTTTTTATGTCTTACGAATTTATAATATAGAAATGCAATTTTGATGTTAGTTTCATCTACATTATTATCTAATTATATCTATAATTATTGAATTTCGATTTATTTTTATGGTTTTTGACATTCTAACTTATTGGCTCACTCTTATTGACAACTTTTATTATTTTCTTTTTTACCACAACACCGCATTTCTCATCCTTTTTTGAGAAAAGATCAAGCAAATTATAGTACAGTGAAAAATCTACAAAGAGAGCAGGGAGGAAAAACCCCTTAACCATGATGAAAAAACAAAAACAAGGGGAATGAAAGCAAGCAGGCATTGATCTTAAATTGTCATCGATGTTGTTTGTGGGTAGTATGGGCAGAGTAAGCAAGAAAGGCGACGGTAATGGTGATAGGATTGGCAAGGGTTTCAAGACTTTCAAAGGGGAGGAATGGAAGCGGCAGCTTTGGGGTCATTTCAAAGGGCTAGAGGGTTGTGGAGTCAATTTTGATGGTGATGATGTTGGCACTAGGGGCACAAAGGATGCAGAAGTAGAGGAAGGTGGCTCAGGTCTTTGTCAAGGGGATCAAATTCCACCAGATGTGAATGATTGATGCCCCAGTCTAGGGGATACTGACATAGCCTCTCGTGCCCCAAGAAATCTTTATTTGCAGATGCATGAAGTGGTGATGGAGGGCTCATACTCATAGGAAGTTTGTTTCTGCAGGTGCTTGGCCCTAGCTAGATCTTATCAAGCATTGGGTGGGTTCTTCTTGAGGGTAGGAGAGGTGGAGATTTGTTCTCTAAGGGGGGACATCTTACTATTCTTCTCGAATGAGAAGGATCAAGACCATGTTTTGTTGGAGGCTCTGTGATTCTTTGGGTCCCAAGGCCTTGCCCTAACCCATTGGTAGCCAGAGCCCACCAAGATCCCAAGCTGTTTATGCAAGCTACTATGTGGGTTAGGGTTTCTAGGATTCCATGGAAGCTATGGGTTCCTAGGGTTTCTAGGCTTCTTTGGAGAGTTCATAACATTTGACAAATTTACTGTGTCAAAGGAGTGCATGGGGTTCGCAAGGTTTTGTGTTTGGAGGTCTCTCTCCACTACAAACCTCCTACATGAGGTTCACCTTGCCCTCCCCTTCAAGGAGGAAACAGTAGCTATGAAGTATGAGAATGTTCCAACAAATGTGGCTACCACCCACCCCTTCCCCCCTGCCCCAACAGACCATGAAGATCCCCTCTTGGAATTGTAAGGGATAGGGAACCCCCTATAAAAGTACCCTTAAGGAATTTGTGCACATGGGAAACTACAATATTGTTTGTCTCCATGAAACTAAGCTTCGGGCTGCACAAAGGGATGCATTGCATTGGTAGGGGTGGACACCTTTCGTTATGGACTGCTGAGGGAGGGCAAGGGACCTTGCATCCTTCTCCAAAAAGCCAATGGACCTCATTGAGGCCTCGAATTAGAGTATTAACACCTTTCTACCATCATGGGGCCCCTGGCTCACAAACTTTTATGGGCTCAAGAATGGAGTGACCGTATTTAGGAACTGCATATGACTCTAGCCCATATCCCAAATCTAAAAGCAAGGGTCCTGGTTGCAAACTTCAATAAACAATTTTATATGTGGAAAAAAATTGGTTGTGACTTCTCAAAGCCTTCAAGTGGTTAGGAATTCCTACACATTATTCATGCCTTTGGTATGGTGGATGTTGACATCAAAGGTTGCCATCTCACAAAGAGCCACAAAAGGAAAGGAATATGATCTATTAGTCCAACTTCAAGAACTATTCAAGGAAGAAGAGCAGTACTAGAAGGAAAGAAGAGAAGGCCAAGTGGCTGAGGGATGGGGACAAGAACACAAAATTCTTCTTTGCTGCAACAAATGCTGATAAGGGAGCCAAGACAATTCATTCTATCTCTGAAGGGGGAAATGTGATCAATGACACACAGGCCATTACCCAAATTCTCCAATAGTTCTAGTCTAACATCATAAACAAGCAAGAGATTTCTAACATCATCAGTTCCATGGAATAAGGGAGGACGCCAAGGCCAGATGGATGGTCCATTGAGCTTTTCAAAGAATTTTTTGATGTCATGGAGGATAATATTACCAATGCGTTCAACCTTATGCTCAAATAAAGACAGGTTAGAAATGAAATCAATTCTTCGAGGATTGTGCTTATACCTAAAATGTAGAATCCCATCCACTCATCACATTTTAGACCCATCGAAGTCTATAACACACTATTCAAACTCTTTACAAAAATACTGGTTAGGAGGCTACAACCACTAATGCTAGCTCTCATGCGCATCCAACAAGCCAAGTTCGTCAAAGAAAGATACATCCAAGACCAAATATTGCTACTCTAGGAGATCATGCATTCAGCTCAAAGAGCCAAATTCCTAGGCATGTTCATTAAGTTTGATATTGCAAAGGCTTATGGCATTATGCACTAGGTTTCCCTAAGAGAAATCGTGCTAAGGGCTCCATCCAAAGTTTGTGAATCTCTATATCAAACTTCAAGCAACAGAGGCCTTCTCATTTGAAATAAATAGGTAGTTATGAGGGTTCTCCTCCCATAAGGAGCTGCGCCAAGGTGATCTCCTCTCACCATATCTGTTTATTATTGTTATGGATACAATGAATCAGTATTCCATGTCTAAATGTCAAAGGTATCACTTGCATTGCTAGTCACTATGCAAATGATATGATCCTCACCTCTAGGATGGCTATGCCATAGGCAAAAGCTGTTGTTTAGGCTCTACAGCATATGTTGCAGAAAACTGGGCTCACTATCAATTGAGATAAATCCACCACCCCTCTTCCTCAATACAAAGGCAACAGTGAAAGGGAGAATATGTCATACATAAGGGATCAATTCAAGGTTCTTCCAAGACTCTTACTTGGGGATCCCAATGTTTGCTAGAATAGGAATGTATCTTGTTTTTGTTTCATTCAAAGAATGTAGCCTAGGGTTGAGCACTTGACCTCATAGTTCTTAACAAGGAATGGGAAGTTGCTACTAGTCACATCAATCCTATCTACCATGGCCAAATTTGTTGCCTTAGTGGCCTTGCCACCAAAATGGGTTATTAACAAAATTGACCAAATTATCCAGAATTTCATTTGGTTGGGAGGAAAAAGGGAACATTGACTACATCTTGTTTGTTAGGAAAAGGTGGCACGGCCTAAGACATCGGGGGTCCTAGGGGTGGTGAGCTTTGAAAAATCCATTTTGCTCGAGTACCAGGGTCTCATTAACCATCTCATGTAAGAGGATGATGACCAAGTGCTTTGGGTACATATCCTAAGAAGTCCCAACCCTAGACTGCTAATTCACTATGGTGGAACATCTATGCATATGCACAAAAGCTCACTTAGTTGGGAGTATTACTTGCTTCACTGTAGGAAACTTTAGCCCGCAAATATGTCATGGTCCCGAGATGGCAAGCCATTTGAAAGGGGTGTTTGCTCCAAAAAAATCAAGTTCTTTATATGACTTACTTTCCTATGTGTGCTTCCAGTATACATGTTACTCCAAGAATATGTCCTTCTTATTAATACTCTTTTCCCTCTTTGCCACATTGAGCCTAAGACACTACAACACTTCATCTACCTCTATTCTTTCACTAATGTAGCATCGTGGAAATCTAGCCTAGCATTTCCCCAACATCTCCATGGTGACTCCCTAATAGCTGTTATGCTTTGGGTCCTCTAGCATTCACACAACAACCAAATCTTTCAGGCTGCCCCACTAAGGTCACTACACCAAATAGTTCTCCAAAGGAGCTATGTGTGGAGGGAAGCATCTACCGTGATGGGTATAATGCCAATGTATGAACCAGAATGCAAGGCTTTTAGGATTAATCAAGCACCATGTGATGGTGGTTTGGGTTGAGTGTGATGACCCCCTCTCCCTCCTAGTCAATGATCTAGACCTACCTGACAACACATTCTACAAGCATTGGAGGGCGACTGCATGATGTTCCATGGTGTCTACATTCATCTTATGGAGGTTGTCATCGTGTAGGACATTGAAGTGTGTGCCAAGGACAAGGTTGTAATACCTACAAGGCACAACCTCCAAGATGCTAAGGGTCTCTTTGATGGACCAATTTTGAAGATTGGGAGCAACTAGGTTCCAAAATTAGCCCTCCCCTCTATGGTAGGAGGCAACAAAGTTGGTGGACAGGTTTTTCATCTAATCCAATAACCTTTGGAAACTACAAGTGGCACATTTTGTGTTTCTCCATTGCTTGCAACTCGGCCAAGAGGTGAACTTGCTAAAGTTTTTCCTAGCCTTCCTCCACCAAGGAAGGCAAGGTCATCACTCCAGCCTCATTTTGGCCCTTTGGGCAGTGGCTAGGCTGCAGGAGCTGATTTTGATGAAGCCCCATTTTTTTGGCACAGTGTACAAGAAATGCAAGCCGAACCAAGAAGGGCAACTTCATCCTCTACTCTGGAAAGTGTGGTGGAATGGGGGGTTCCTAAGGGCCAAGAAGAGCTCTAACAAGTAGGAGTTGGGCACTAACAAACAGTCGACGTTGCAACAAATGTTGTAGCAAGCAAAGGAGAAAATCCATCAATAGCTTTAGGCCAAATTCATGATAGAGCTTTGTAGGGCTACTGCCAAGATTGAGGCAAGGATAAGGGCCAAAGAGCAAGCCAAGTGGACATCAAAGCTGAAAAGAAGGAACCAGGAAGATTTGGCATAGACACAAGAGGAGCTGCAAGAAAGAGATAGAGCCACAAAGGAGCAACACAAATGGGAGCTTAGGGAGACAAAGCTTAGAAGTGTGCTATTAGCTGTATAGAATTAGCTATGGGCCCAAATTAGAAAGGACCTCTGTAGGGAGGAACAAGAGCATCAAGCGAGGAAGGAGCAGCAGCAACGTGCTTGCACCTTTCAAGAACAACAACAAATGAAAAGAAATTAGGATGCTGCTCATGAGATGAAGGCCAAGCGCTAGCTATAGATGGGGAAGTACCCATAAGTGGTCATGGGTGTCAACATGAATGTGTCTTTGGCCATGTTGAGGAGATTTATCAAGACCACTCCATAAAGCTCCATCCAAACAAGGCTAGGGACCTACATGTAGAGGGAAGAATACCATATGAAATTCCAAAAGGCAGCTGCTTTTATGGTGTCTGAGCACCATAGGGACATTCTAAATACAACCCACATGCATGAAAGGTCACGCTACCCCTATACCAAACTCCCTCATCCTATCTGATGGCATCCTTTACAAGGTTTAAGCAAGGGTGTTCTATCCAATTTGTGGGGGTTTTAACGCTTGGTGGGGTTTTTAATGCTTCGTTTTGAAAGAGGTTTTGTCAAGTCTAGTATGTTGGGTTCCTGGGATCAGTCGATTTTATCTCTTTTCTTGTTTTTTGAAAATGGACACACATGTTTTGGGATCTTGTTCGTAGGGGGTTCCACCCCTTTCTCAAGGGTTCTTCTCCCCCAATCATTGTTTCTAGGGGTGTTCTTCCCCCTTCCCACAACCCCCCCACCCCCCCAAAACCACTTCTCCTAGTGATTGTAACTATTTCTTAGCTATAATAGATTCTTGACCTTTTATCAAAAGAGAGACAATGAGAGAGCCAAAGCTTTCTCATTTCTTCCTCTTCTCGCTGCTCTACCTACTACCTTTGCAACTCTTGCTCTCTGAAGCATGCTTCTTGGAATTCCTACAAAACTTCTGCTTTAATATGGTCCCTCATCTTAGTCTATAGCCTATGGTGCAAGTCACTATGGCTGTCTACCTAATGCTCCTAAATGTATATTTTTTTATGTCACCATATGGCACATATCTCAGCATAACCCTTGGAATTGAACCTACCACTTACACAACCATATGCCACATGATCTAAACAACTAAGCTAGGCCACATTGACTTTTATCAAAGGTCATAGTATTTTGAATATTTGCATGCTAATATTGGAAAGTTTTGTTTTGTTTTTTATTTTTAAAAACACTTGTACAGAATACTCCACATACATGAAATACGAAATATTTATAAACGAGTTAGAAATAACATCCAACAAATAGCATACCCATAAGTTCTTTGTGCTGTTTCGTAGCCCCACTGCGTAATGCCATTATAGACCTACAAACATCCAAGAATTTAATTAAAATGGAGGCAAGTACACTAGTTGAAAGCTGACTTCACAAATATAGAATCATTAGGAAAGAAGACATGCATTAATTTAATTGTTTCCCAATCTTGCAATATCCTTTTTACATACCAATTCCCAGGTTCTTGGATGAAAACCTACAGTGAAGCCTCTGAATATTCGTGGTCCAGCATGACCACAAAAAATAGATAAATCCACAGACACTCTACAGGAAAAAACTAAAGTCATTGTATTTTCAAACAAAGGTGAACACGACATTAGCACACAGTTAACTGAAGAATTAACAAATTTACTGTAAATAATATTTCCAGACTATAGTTCAATCTCTGTTTGCCAAGTAAAGATTGGAGCTTCCTCCATGAAAACGTTGGTTATTCTATAATACAAAAAAATTGCTGCTGATGACAGAAGATTTCAAGTTTCAACCACCATCATTTATATATTAATCTTTTTTAGAGATACCACTATCATGTAAAAATATCTTAAGTTTTAATAGCATGCCATTCCACTAGCATCAATGGGAATAACTAAAATAGGCCACTGTAAGTAATACTACCAAAATGATTTATAGTCCACTGCCAACTGTTTTGCACTGCTCTCTTCCTTCTTATTTCCTAACACTTCACTATGATATGTATCAGTATCTATATGTACTTTTTATTCAATAATTAGCAATTCTCTTAGAAAACCATAAATTCTATTCAACATATAATTTTCAGGGTTCATTTTGACTTAAAACTAGCTGCTGGCACAGCTCACTGCAGATTCCAAGCACTGAAAGCCATAGATATTTTGATGGTTTGAAATATTAACATACAAAAGTAAGGACTCCAGATGGAAGTGATGGGCGGGAGCATGGGGCGTGCAAGGAGCGGAGGTAGGGTGGACGGCACCAACACAAAGGCCAGTCATGGTGCAGATAGGTTAGACTACACTAACATAGATGGTGGCTACAATTGCAGTGGGTCGGCAGTGGAGACTATTGTGTTTTTTTTTTTT